>JAJMBY010000016.1:0-253329 GCA_030585145.1 Suhomyces faveliae
AACGTGACAGTGTATCAGGCTCCTCTAGTGCTTCTAGCTCTGCCAAGCCAACTACCTTGGTCACCAAGACTGCTGCTCCTGCCACCACCACTCAAACCACTACAGCCAAATCAACTAAAGCTGCTGAGGATTCTAAAGGTAACACCCAATTCGGTATTATTGCCATCCACTCTGGTTCCCAATTTCAAAACAACCCTATTAAGAAGGTCGATGCTCATCCACATGTTTTCTCTGTCGGTGGAAAAGATGGCTCTGACTTGACTTTAACATTGAAGCAAGATGGTTCTTTGGTTGACCAAGACGGAAAAGGTATCTACGTTGACACCAAGACTGGTGAATTTGGTGATGCCGACGCACAGGGACAAGAAAAGCCATCTACCGGTTTCTCAATCAAAGACGGTCACTTAGTATACCAAGGTAAGGACAACTGGAGTGCTTGTCCATCTGGTGACAACAAGTTTTCCTTGGCAAACAACAATTGTTATGGTGGTACTGGTATTGCTTTGGCTGTTGTCAACCAGAAGAGTGCTTAAGCATTGAAAGACTTCACGAAAAAAATAAAAGCATTAATTAACTTCTCTCGTTGCCATCTTTACTGAGCCCCTTGGCTGATTTTTCAGATCCAGCGGTCTTTCTGCATACCTCAATGTTCTAGAAACATCTATACATATGTCGACAATAAATGATATATTATATTGAGTTTATCTCACTCGTACATTAATAACTGTAATGGAAGAAAAGAAATCAATTTAACAAAAGACAAATTAAATATTCTGATTGTTCTACTTAATTATTCTGTACTTTTTATTTTCTATCAGTTTAAGAATGGCATAACTCGTGGTTACACTTTAAATATTGGGTGATATGATGCTATAGCAAGGCGACGAAGATACATGTCAATGGTATAATTGGTTCGGTGTGACACGATCGCTATTTCAAATTTCAAATTTTGGTTAGTACACTGGAAAAACTAGACAATTTTGCACCCATTTCTCGCTATCTCGCGAGTATTGTTACAATGCTTTAGGTCCGTTGACAGCTGCTAAAAAAAGTTTGAACCTTGCCGTTACTTTACACATAGCTTCAACTTAATAAGTTTTGCCAAAATGACATTGCGTCCCTGTAACCCATCTTTTAGTCAGCAGTCTCACGAAAGGCTACTCGTTGGCGTTGCAAATGACATGGAGCCGAAAATGGTGTCCCTATCTTTTTTAATTTCGTAGAAGCATGTAAAGGGACACTAGCGAAGCTAACAAGAGTGCGGATCTAATTCAATCAGATAACTTGCCAAGTCACTTAACTGGCATATCTGCAATGTTTCAAATAAACCTATGTAATAACGTAATACATCATAAATAATTGCAATTCGCACCAAAAAAAGTTTTGCAGCCATTCTTTAATCCTTTAGCAGGATTGTGCAGCATGCATGAAAGGATACGCACCGTGTATATTTGATAGATAGCGTAGTCGAGCCGCAAAGAAGTCTAGCACTTAAATTATCGACTCGGTAAGCGTTAGAGCTTATGCGTTGAATGCTTCTAATCACCAATCAGTGTACTAGATGTTGTATTCGTTTTGGAACTTTGGGTTTGCTGCCCAACATCTACCAAGCTCTTGATATATAATGGCTAACTTACTTTCTTATAAGTTGGATCTGAAGATAAAGTCGGCTATAGCTCAACCTATTGAAGGCTGATTTCAAGTGTGAAGAAAATACACTGGGCGGAATTGACCATACCTTGAAAGGTCCTAGTCTAGGAACAATTACTTTGTAGTCGACAATCCCAGTTGAAAATCCCAATTTCGAAGGAATTCCATTTGACTAGTAACTTTGGGGATAATCTTGCAACTGATTTCAAAAGCATAGAAAATAATGGGCATACACATTTTGGAGGCCCACATTTGGGTGGCCTGCATTTTTCCGCAGCCCACATTTTAGCAGCTCACATTTTTCCGTCTCTACTCCGCATAAGATATTCTATAATGTGTAATTAATAACGAGCCATTCGCGTTACTAATTGCCAATGGAGCTCAGAGCCATTAATCGCACTAATGTCACTGTAGTATTCACAGCAAGCTATTCCCCGTAGTAAACACATAAATAGCAGTCCAAATCACGTACATTTGAACTTGTCACCATACAAAAATGACCACAACAGTATTCGTCTCAGGAGCAACTGGCTACATCGCCAAACACCTCATCCAGCAAGCAATTGCAAAAGGATACCATGTAATCGGCTCAGTGAGATCTGAAGCTAAAGGTGAACACTTGAAAACACAATTCAAAACTGGGTTTGATTACGCTATTGTTGCTGATATAGCTGCTAAAGGTGCTTTTGACAATGCTTTGAACGAGCATCCTGAAATACAGGTATTTTACCATACAGCCTCGCCTTTCCATTTTGCGGAAGACGACATGGAAAAAAACTTGTTGAGGCCAGCGATTGAAGGCACCAAAAATGCTTTGAGCGCGGTCAAGGCATACGGAAAGAACGTGCGCAAGTTTGTGTTGACGTCGTCAATTGCGGCGATCGCATTTTCTCCCAACGCGGATCAAACTGTAGCTGTGAACGAGTCGGCATTCAACGACATTACTTGGGAACAAGCTCTTCAAAGCGGGTTTAATGCATATATCGGATCCAAGGCGTTTGGAGAAAAGGCTGCATGGGATTTTCTCAAAACCGAAAAGCCTGCGTTTGATTTCGCGGTAGTCAATCCAGTCTACGTTTTTGGGCCGCAAGCGTTCGGTGAAGACATCAATGGTCCATTGAATACTGCTGCTGCAATTGTCGATTCGATCATCAGCTTAAAGCCAAACGAGCCCTTGCCTGAGATTGGTTCATATTATATAGATGTAAGAGATGTTGCGAAAGGACACTTGTTTGCCGGTGAAAACAAATCAGCAAACGGTCAAAGATTACTTTTGAGCAGTGAAAAGTTCACCTCTCAAACAATTGCCAATTCTGCGCACGCACAATTCCCGGAGCTCAATGGCAAGGTTACAAAGGGTGATCCATCTACGACGGAACAAGGTTTGGAGAGTATTATGCCACCTCTTGATAATTCCAAGACCCGGACTCTTATTGATTTCAAGTTCCGCAGCCTCGATGAGACCATATCCGATTCTGTCAAGCAGTCCTTAAAGTACAAGAAGAATTGAAAGGATTGAAAACCCTTAACGAAATATCCAAGACAATATGAAATGAAAATATAAAAAATATAGTTGAGAAATAAATTTTTACAAGTTGATACGAAATAATATTCAACTTTGGCTGCGAAAAACTTTGCGAGTACAAAGCAGAAGAAGCAATAAAGAAAAACGTTTGGACCGATAACCGTTATACCTGAAAGGATATGTCAGTAGTTATAGAAGCAATGTATGGTAGTGATCAGACATATAAACGGGAAGGAAACTAGAAAATCATTTCTCTTCAGCAACTTTGATACAATTAAACCAATCGTCGAATACTGGAGGGTAGTGGAGATAGGGTACTAGAATCTCACAACATCGAATAGTCTTGCTTCATTGAATTTGGATCTAGAGAGACTTAGGAATTGTCTTTTTCTCTCTGTTCAAATATGGAATGAAGAAATTGTGTCATGCCTACCTTTGATGCATTCAACAAATTACCATGAACTTGGCTGCTTCCAATTTCCCAAAGGATAAAAATTCTGGTAATAGTAGATTCACAGCTTCATTTGTCGATATACTCAATATCTCTCGCCCTATAAATTATTTCTTCGAAGGCAGCCCATATTGTAATCTGTATCTTAATATAGTCAATACAAAGAAACTGATCGATAGTATTGCAGACAATCTGACATCAAATGCTTGGATAGCAAGACTGAACCATGCAAGTTATTTCGTTTCGAGTCTTTTTGATACCAGACGAAACAACAAGATTAGATGTAAATTGGAATAACCCGATTCATTGCTTGAAACTTAATTTCAATACTATGCAAAATACTAACGAACGGACTTACCCAAATTTCAAGATACACGATCAACCTAAGCTACAAAGCTCTAATTTACAGTATTGTTCAACTGTTACTTGATATTCCTAAGCTATAATTTCATAGTCCATAGATAATATGAGAACTGATAATATATACTAGATATTCAAGTATAAACAATCAGCTAGTATTGTACAATACTCGCCCTGATTAGTTAGAGGATACACCATTTAGTCAGATGGTGAATAATTAATCAGGAGGAGATATGGCTACTTGTGGTATGGATTGGTTGCCCAAACTGTTCAACATGGCAGTTGTAGGACTCAAGTAACCATTGGGATTGGCCTCGTCGCCTTCCCGGGCCAATGAAACAGACGCAGCCGTCACCGGAGGTCCGATTCCTCCATTGCGCTGACGCTCCAACTCCTCCTCTTCAATTAATAATCTAATACAAGCTTTACCGTTTTCCGTTTGAAAGTGTCGACGCAACGCATCGGCACGCGCAAACTTCCGTCCACACCCGTACGGAGACCCATCTTTTAAAAAGCCTTTACACTGGAATTTTTTCTCTCCTGTATGGAGTTCTTCGTGACGTTTACGATCGTGTTGACGGGCAAATGCCTTGCCGCAAACATTGCAGATGAACGGACGCTCATCAGTATGCGTTCGCAAATGGGACTTGAGATTGTACGGACGAGTGAAACGTTTTTCACACAAGTGGCACGAGTATACACTCGGGTGTTTTTGGGTCCGTTTTGCAGGCTGTGACGGCGATGCCAACTCCAACATCTTTTCTCTAGACGAAACTCCTTTCCACGTACTAGGTTTATCGGTTTCTTCATCATCATAATCATCAAGCTCCTCTTCACTCTCGGCTTCACTATTGACATTAGAGCGGGACCGAGACCGAGACCGAGACGCCGAACGTTGCGAATGGCTTTGTCGGCGTCCTCTTCTCATCAGCTTGAACTCCTCTACCTTTAGAAGGCCATTTTCTTTCAAGTCCTGCGAGCTCGAATTAGCACTATTGGTGCCAAACAAGTGTGAGTTTGGCACTAGACTGTTGACACCACTGTACTTTTGGCCATTGGCTGAGTTTCCAGTGTTCTGTCGAGAGAGTTCGGTGGCTCCGGCAGCAGGAGAATTGTGAATGGAAGAGTTGGCGGAGGAGTTGCTGAAGAGCGAGGGGGTCTTTGCAGCTATGTCTTGAGGCGACTGATGTACCGAGATAGTTGGTTGGTTCTGTATCGAGTTGGTGTAACTGATCAAGTTGTTTTCTGTAAGTTGGTTGGGGTTGGGAGACACTTTTTCCGGTGCTTGGTTCATCACATTGTGGCCAAAATCCAACGACATGGGCTGGTTGTTGACGGAATAGTTGAATTGGGGCTGCTGTTGTGGTTGTCGGTGTTGCCCATTTACGGCGAAAGAAGGCATTGGTGAATTATCGAGACCCACCAAGTTTGTGCTTGAAATGGACCCACCAAGAGCAATTTCGGTGTCGAACGTATTGAGCATGTTTGAAGCATCTGAGTCCAAGTACTGTAAGCTTGCGAGTTGATTGGAAGGAGGATTGTGAGACTGGCTAAACTGTGACGAAGCATCGAGATATGGGCTGGCGGGGTTGGAAGAGGCATCGGAGTAGAGCGAGTGTGTCAGCAACGCACTGGGAGAACGGGGGTATAGGTAGCTGTTGTTGGAGTATGCGCTAAAGTTTGTAGGCGACAAGAGTTCTGTGGATGGACTAGGAGTCATGTTGGGGTTGGGTGGTTGTGTGGTGGTGACTGCCAAATTGACGGACGCCACCGATTTGGGATTACCTAAAGAATTGAGTGCTTGTTGCTGTTGGAACTGGACCAGGGGAGGATAATTTGAGTACATCTGGTCGGATTCTCCGCCGTTGTACGGACGAGAATTGTACTGGGGATTGATACCGGTCCGTTCCTCAGGCAAGTAGTTGCCGTTGGAAAGCTGGGCTTCCAAATTATTGACGTTTGCGGTCGATGGCGATAGACTTAGTATATCATATAGGTCATCAACATCTTTCGATCCTGAATAAGACATGTTGTACACTCTAGCACAATCTAATATTCAAGTCTTGAAGTCCCCGGTTTTGATTTTATGATAACTTGCAATCAGGTAACGTGACACACAATCGCGATTACGAGACAGTTAGTGCGATAGACAAGAATAGCTGGTAGTACTTTGCTGGTGTAGTCAAGAAGCCGTAGTCAGCAGAGTTGGTGTGTTTTATGTTTTACTGATGAAAAATTAAGAATATTTACTATTTACGAAGAGTGGTGGACAATAAAGGTTTGCGGCCATCTCTTTGACAGAAATCATCAAAAACGCTCGAGAACATGGCGCAGCATGTAACATGTAAACGTTAACCTGCAATTCCACCGGAGTGGTGGGGGACGGGGAATGGTGGCATGGTGGTGCTATACAGGCGCTTCTACGTCCACCACCACATGCCACACGTCGGGGGCGAACGTCTTGACCTTCTCCAAATGCAACAAGCGGCCGAAGTAGTGGCCTATTTCTTGGCTACACCGGTCGAGGTCGTGTGCATGGACGTTTTCGTGGACATGCACCTGCGCCGGTATCCGGCTGTAACTGCGCACAACATTTAACGAAATCGGCCACGCAGCCCGCGAACTGGGTAGGAGTCCCAAGTTTACGTGCAGCACCGACAAGCTCCCGCGCGGAAACGTTTGCAACCGGTGCGGCACCTGCTCGTTGGACTCGGCAAATATGAACACTCGCACCGTATTTTTGAGTTCGGTGTATGTAGCGTAGTCGAAGGCCTGGTCTCTTGTCCATACCTTGTAGGAAATATGGGCCACATCAAGCGCCTTTGTGAAACCGGTGATGGACCAGGGATTCAACTCCCAGCACAAAATGTTGGAGCATCCGTTTTTCAAGTACGAAAGCGAAAAGTACCCAATACCACAGTATAGATCAAGCACCTCACTGCCTTTGCACTCAAAGCTGGTCAACACCCTTTTTTTCTCCTTGATGTTCCCGCGCGAAAACATCGTGTACAACGGAGCCCAAAACTGGTGGATGCCGTTTTGCACCGCGCTGCACCAAAACGCATCGGCAAAGTCCTGGGCCGTGGGCTGGTCGAACAACTGATTGGTCGGGGCTGGCCCAAAATCTCCGTATAAGGGTGTGATGTTGAACGGCCGCCTCATGTGGTCGGTGTGTACTATCGGCTGGTTAATGGCTATGTGGGTGATACCGGGGAACAACCGCACGATCTCGCGGTAGAGATCTTTTTTTTCCTCTGCCGCGACACTGGCCCACTCTTCGCTATTGAAAGTATCGCTGGGGAACAAGATCATCGGAGGGTAGAGCGACCACTTGCGGGGCACCTTTGCCATGAGATTGGCGATCTGGTCCTGGTCCACTGCTGATTGCAAAAAGTTTCGCACCACTGACTCTACGGTGTCCGTGGTCTCTGTGTCCGGTTGCTCGTAGTATTCGGTGTCGTACTGAGCCAAATTGGCATCGCTCTCCTCGAGCAACGAGTAAATCACCATGCATCCGTCTACTTTGGCGATCTTGAGCCGTTTGTTCAACGCATCCTTGCTTTCTAGGTAATTCTTGATCCCTTTGACCGCTCGCGCGTCCCTAGTCCGAATACTCAAGTACCGTGGCATCTCGTCCTCCATCTCTATTGTGGAGGTGCGAATTTTATCACCGCGATCATCAGACGGGCCCCTGTGTTACGTAACGGCCGCGCCTATCCAGCATGTTACCGAGTCAGTGGACTCATGCTAGACTACTACTGCCACTAGACATACCGCTTCCACGGTGCATAGTCCGCCACCACAAACTGGTGATCGCTCTAACGCTCTTATCTCTCAGCAGTAATCCTCCTTCCTCCAACGGACATCCGTCAGACTTCTCTCCACGGTCCGTGGTCTCCGCTTTGTGGCACTTTTTTCGTTCGCTCGTTCAATTTTGATCTCGTTCAAACGGTGTTGACGAAGTATTATCTTTTTCTCACATCACAAGCATTTCATCAATTGCTTTAGTCGACTATCCAGTGGCCATAATTTGTGTCGAAGTCAAGTATTGAGCCGATCTTCAGCATCAATTGACGAACCTTTTTTTTTATTGTATTGAAAAACAGTTGTATTCAACGCCTTGAACAGTTAAACAGAATCAAGTTGTTCTGTTTCCATTCTATCAATCACGATACCCACTTTAGAATAAAGCCTTTATTTTAATCTTCAAAAGCGTCCATCTTTTTCTTTTATGGATTTTTATCTTTGGTTATTAATAGAGTTCATTTAAACATTTTTATCCAACTATCTTATCATAAGTCTATATCATTACATCTGCATACCTAATGTCCGAACAATCAGATCAATCGCTGGCTCCTCAGCAGACTTCCCAGGTCCCCCCACCCCATCAGCCAGAACAGCCAGAACAACTGGAATCGACTCATAACGAGGCGCCAGCCGCTGAACCTGCCGCCGAGTCCTCCGAGCCCATTCCAGAACAAAATGACCAGGATCAAGGCCAATTTCATGAAGAAACTGCTCCTACTCCCGCCAGTGCCATTGAAGGTGGCCGTGAAACCTCTAAAAAGATCTTGTATGTTGGATCATTGCACAAATCCGTATCGGAAGAATTGTTAAGAAGCTTGTTTTCCGTGGCAGGAAACATTCAGTCGGTCAAGATCTTGAATGACAAAAACAAAGCTGGCTTCAACTACGCTTTTGTCGAGTTTGAAAACAACCAGGCTGCTGACATGGCCTTGCACACATTAAACGGCAGAATAATCAACAATGCTGAGATAAAGATCAACTGGGCGTTCCAATCTTCGACCATCAACAGTGCTTCTAGACCAGACGAGCCCAGCTTCAATATCTTTGTGGGAGACTTGTCGCCAGAAGTCGACGACGAGATCTTGACCAAGTCGTTTTCCAAGTTTCAATCGTTGTCTCAGGCCCATGTTATGTGGGATATGCAAACGTCTAGATCAAGAGGTTATGGGTTTGTTACGTTTGGAAGCCAGGCCGATGCTGAATTGGCGTTACAAACCATGAACGGTGAATGGATCAGCGGTAGAGCCATCAGATGTAACTGGGCTTCTCACAAACAATTGAACGTTGGAGGAATTAATCAAAACTTTAGAAATAACCGCCATCAGCAACACCACCACCATCTTAATAATAGGCAATACAGACCGTTTAATAACAACATGATGCCTCAGCAACAAATGGGTCAAATGACGGGCGGTATGGTTGCCAATGGGATCAATGGTCCTATGAACGGAGGCCAGTATTCGCCTCAAATGCCTCCAAACGGCTCTAACGGTCTTCCTCCAATGCCATCACCTCAACAACAGCAAATACATCAACAATCGATTCCAAACATAGCTTCCCCCAATGGCAACGCTCCACTCAACAACCAGGGCAGCCAAATCAACCAAGGTAATAACCAATCCAACATACCGGTGATGTCACCTCAGTCGTACGATATTGTCTTGAGACAGACCCCATCGTGGCAAACAACAGTGTACTTGGGTAATATTGCCCACTACACCCAACAAACCGACTTGATTCCTTTATTACAAAACTTTGGGTTTATTGTAGACTTCAAGTTCCATCCTGAAAGAGGCTGTGCGTTTGTCAAGTATGATTCCCATGAAAGAGCGGCTTTGGCTATAGTACAGTTGGCTGGATTTACTATCAATGGCAGACCATTAAAATGTGGCTGGGGAAAGGATAGACCTCCAATGGGACAATTTCAAAACTACGGTAGAGGTGGTGCCCCACCTCCAATGTATGGACAAGGAAGGCCATAAATAAGTCTCGAAGAGCTTAAGAAAAACTTTTTATATTATACGTTTGTTTTCATCGAAGTAGTAGCTGGAGTAACTGAACGAGTAACTGAACGAGCGATAGCGAGAGAAGTTCGAGGTTACAACGAGTGTAGAGTAACTGAACGAGTAACTGAACGAGCGATAGCGAAAAAAGTCAGAGGTTACAAAGAGTGTAGATGTAGAAGAACTGATAGAAAAAGTAGGCGAGAAGTTAGCGAGGATCGCTACCATGAGAAGTAGAAAACAAGGATAAAGTAGCCAACAGTTTGAGCGAGTGGCAGCAAAAAGTTGTTGGTATATTCATAGGACGTATGTGCCTGGGTGCACACAGGTCAATTGGGTGCTGGCTTTTTGTGATCTTAAAGATTGTTAAACTTTTCAGATTTATTAATTTTCGCTTAATCTTGCAAATTATTTTCAGTTTTTTGCACCCTGATTAATTAATTTTATAACGAGCTGATATTAGTTACCGAACGATGGAACAAGACGGGAGAAGAATAGGACAACCTTTCTCGTTATCGGTCGTTAATTTACTCATAGGTTAGATTAGAGCTAAATGGGCGTACTAAACGACGGAGCGACTTTGTGTAATTTTCTTCTAGTTATCCTAACGAAGCAAGTAAATGTATTGATGGATTCAAAGAGTTGGTTTGTGGGAAGCAGCGGGGTCGAGCTGTGTGTAAGTACGAGTAACATATGTTCCCAGTGTGTCAACGGACAATTTCAATAATTTGGCATCTTTCTATGTAGAGATTTTATCTTCTAACTTTCGGAGCAAGTATATCATTTGCAGGTCTCCATGTGCGAGGATGGCCTTATTTAATGGTAATGGCTCAAGTATAATATAACCCTGTGTTCCATCGCTAATTGCAACCAAAGGTTCCAATGGGACATGGCTCGCCCGTAAAGACTGCTCTATTTCATCATATAATTGTATTTAGAGCACCCTTCTATTTCTAGATTGGAATGATCCCAGTGCTCTATAGTTGTATTTGCTAAACTTGAACTTTTCAATACCTCATTTAGACATTTAAGTAGACCTTAGAATCAGATCGGCTCGAGAATAGTCCACTGACCTTCCACCATGCTGGAACCACCTAAGACTTTACAATTAAAAGATCTAGTTATCGTTCAAATAATTAACGAATATCTTGAAGTAGTTATGGATAAGTTGGATGATACCTGAGTATACTGTATTCCTAATATTACCTGACTGATTTCAGTAGAGGGCTAGGTGCTGAGAATGGCTGCGAAAAGGACGATTCACGACTAAGCAGAAACCCAACAACACTACGCAGCACCCTTTGATTATAGTCCACACTACAGTTCATTTAAAGCCTCTTTTGTCAACCATCCCCTTGTTATCAGCACTCTAACTATCTCTAATTCTACAAATCAACAGTCGATCACCAATACATAAATTGTGCACCCAAAGATAAATCTAATATTCACTAAAATTCACACAGTAAACCCTTCAATTACCAACCATTCCTCTGTATCGATAATCTTCTTCTAATCCTCTCCTAATCTTCCTCTAATATTCTCCTACTCTTCTCCTATACTCTTACCATCCACTATCAATTCCAATCCTCACCTACATCCAAATCTTCTTTCTCCACTCGTGCCTCGACAAAAAAAAATGAAAAAGCTCGATGATGAAAGCACAAGTACTAGCAAGCGATAAGTACTGGTATATCTGATATAGGTATTGTTTTTTGGGTTGTCCGAAATATACCTTTATGCCGCTGATCACTAGAAAACTAATTATATACCTCATCTCCCTAGCCAGTCTCATCATCGTGGTTGATCACTTTTCATTTAGTTCACACTTCAAGTTGACGGCATTAGAACTATTCAAAACCGTTTCTTCCAGAACCATTGCCACCACCTCACTAGCCGTTCTAGTTTCAATCCTATTATTTTCCTCCAAAATTCCCTATAATATCCCCCAGTTGGCTCATAACTTATTCACCTCCATGAATTCTTCCTTCAAGTACAGATCGAGATTCAATTCCAAGAAACTGAAGCAGTCGCGCTTTGCTTTGGCCAATGGCGGCGAGCTTGGCGGAATCAGCAACGAGGGCAATACCTGTTTCATGAACTCGGTCATACAGTCCTTGGCGTCTTCCAGACATCTTCTCCAGTTTGTCGATTCTTACCTCTACACCGAAATTCTCGTTGATAGTCCGACTGATGGAAAGGTTTCGTTGAGGTCTAACACCCCCAAATCGGAGCTTGTCTTCACCAATGCACTCAAAACGTTGTTTGACCAAGTCAACGGAAGCTATGGAACCAGAGGCAAAGAGTTCAGCACCAAACCACTACTCAATAAAATGCCCAATGGTCCCAAACAAAACTTTTTCTCGGGGTATAACCAGGAAGACGCCCAGGAGTTCTACCAGTTGGTGATGGGCCTTGTTGAAAAGGAGTTCAAATCATTGAACAAAACCGAAAAACCAAAAGAAGAAAAAGAAGACAAATTCGTGGACATCTCGTCCATTTCCAACTACACCAGCGGCCTTGAAAACTTGGGCCAATTGGGAACGGTGTGTGTTCCAGGCTCTCAAGTGGAACCCAACTTGTCTGAAAGCACCAAGGTGTATCCTCTTGAATTAATTACTCCGGTAGATGGGATTTCTGCCGAAAGAATCGGGTGTTTGACGTGTGGAGAAGTCGGTGGTATTAGGTACTCTGTGACCAGTGGGCTCAGTTTGAACTTGCCCAACGACTCGTCGTACTATTCCAGTTTCCAATTAAACGGGCTACTCGACAATTGGATAACCCCCGAAATAATCGAAGACGTCAACTGTAACAGGTGTGGGCTCAACCAGACCAAGCTGTTTTTACAAGAAAAGTTGGCCAGTCTCGATGAAAATGTCAATTCTAAGATTGCCGAACAGTTTAGCGACCGCATCAATTCTATAACCCAAGAACTTGCCAAATCCCACATAACCGATGAAGTTTTTGAGAAACTCACCATCAAGCAAATGATCAAAAAATCGAAAAAGTCAAAGCAAATCTTTTTGGCCAGACCTCCTCCGCTTTTGGCCATTCACATCAACAGATCGGTGTTTGATCCCCGGACGTATCTGATCGTCAAAAACCCTAGCAATGTTACATTCCCAGCATTATTGGACTTGTCCAAGTACACTGCCGAGTCCGACGATATTAACATGGATGCCCGTCTATCATTTAGAAAGCAAGATCAGAAACAACAGCTAGACCAGCAAAACCAAGAGAACCACAGTGAAAATCTAGCCAAAGAGAAAGAACTGGACTCCATGTCTTCTCCTTCGTCTTCTAATAGCGATTCTGACAACGAGATCCAACTGGATACTGCCCCATCTTCACCTGAAGAAGTGAATCCTAATTTACTTTACAAGCTTAAGGCCGTTATCTCTCATTACGGTACCCATAATTATGGACACTATATCTGCTACCGTAAACTCAGAGGTACTTGGTGGAGAATCAGCGACGAGTCTGTGTACGTTGTCAATGAAGACGAAGTGCTCAATGGACAAGGAACGTTTATGGTTTTCTACGAGTACGATGACGGGTTCAAAGAAAACCTCCAAGACGTTTCCGACAGCGAAGAAGAGGAAGAAAAAGAGGAGGAGGAAGAGGAAGAAGAAGAGGAAGAAGAAGAGGAAGAAGAAGAAGAGGTCTCGCCTAATCACGATTCTGCCTCAGAATATAACATTGAGCCACTTACTCACAGCACAAGTCCAGAGTACGATGATAATTACCGAGCTGGCGAGGAAAGAGTTCATTTGTAACTAAACGAGAAATTAATAGAATAAAAACTGTTCGAACGAAGATGTAGCGAGAAAAGTCATTATTGGAACTACTGGGCTCGAGTCTGCTCAATTCGTAGTACTTCTTTGTAAAGTCTAGATGGAACTGCCAAACGACTTTTCATTGAAGATATGTAGTTTTGAGCTTAAGAAGTAAGGGGTAGGAAATGATAATAGAGTACCAGAATACTCCAGGTTGTACTACTACCATTTTCACCCGTCACTTTCCACCACCTCTTTATCTATTTTTCCTATTTTTTATTTTCTGACTCGATGATCATCGCGAAATTCACCAGTAATGGGAAGAAAGCTTAAAGGCAAGGATCTTGCCAAAAAAGGTCTCAAGGGAGCGTTGGCGCGCCATGTCGTCAAGGACCAGAACCAAAAGAAACTATCACAACTTTCAAAAGCCCAGAAGGAGCAACAGGAGTTGAAGGAAAAGAGTATCAAGTCTGGCGGAGCCAAGAAGAAAAAGAACCCGGTTGTTCAACAGAACCAACGAGGATTGGTACCATTCAAAGAAGATGACAAAGTGTTGCTTGTTGGAGAAGGAGATTTCTCATTTGCAGTATCGATAGTTCAGCAAGGAATGATTAAACCGGAAAACTTGATAGCTACCAGCTACGATTCCCAGGCCGAGCTCGAAGCCAAATATCCAAAAGTACAAGAACATTTAGACATATTGGCTGGTGAAGGAGTCCAAGTAATGCACGAAATCGACGGAACCAATCTTCCGGTATCGTTAAAATTGGTCTCTGCAACCAAAAAGACCAAGGTGCTCAAGTCAAGTTTATTCAAAGACAAGCAGAACTTGAATTTCATCATGTTCAACTTCCCCCATACCGGAAAAGGCATCAAGGATATGGACAGAAACATAGTAGATCATCAGAAGTTGGTGCTTCTGTACTTTCAAAGCTGTAAAGAAGTGTTTAAGTTGGTGAATAACGAGGCTCGAGATGATTTTGGGGGCTACGCCGCGAGCGATGCTCCTCCGAACCACAGCAAAATTGTGTTGACGTTGTTTGAGGGAGAACCATACATATCGTGGCAAGTCAAGAGCTTGGCCCGTGGAGTGGATTACCGTGTAGAAAGATCAGGAAAGTTTGACTGGGCCATGTTTCCTGAGTACCACCATCGCAGAACCAACAGTACGTTTGATACCACCAAACCGGCAGCAGAAAGAGATGCGAGGGTTTACGTGTTTGAAAAGTCGGCACCACGTCCTAGCAAGGTAAAGGAAGATTCCGATGAGGAATAAACACGAAAACAAGTATTCTCAAGAGAGACTCGTCCGTTATGTACTTAAGTATAGTTCGGAAACATGAAATGAAAAAAATGATACATCGTAGTCTAGATATAAGGTGTATAGTGATATCTGTACAAAGAGTTGGGCCAATCATTTGCAAGGCAGAAGAACGCGTTACTAGATTGTACTTGGAATCTATATTACTAATTTAATGAGCATAAATGAACTGAACGACCTCTTTCCACTATTTCTCGTCCAGTCACTGGGATAGTTTGTCTGAAAAAATTGCTATATACATCGTAAAAGGTAATTTCCTGTGTATTTCTATTTACTTTGATTCCTCTAACCAGAACGAGCAATAGCGAGCGAGAGAAGCAGTAGCGAACAGTGTAGTACATAACTCCATGTAAACAGTTCGTGATTCCTTGTGCAATGTGCAAGTGTCTCTCTATGCTCCTTCATTTACGTTTTTTCAATCTATGCAAAACTCGACATGGCTGCAAAAAATTTGGTAAAAAATAATTCAAACTTGACAGGAGTGTGATGTAAAACTTGACATGCATAGCCTACCGGGTGGGGATCTTATGCTGGATACACTCTAACACAATTATCGACCAAGAATATCTCCTTCGTCAACGGATCCTTTATCTTGCCCATACGTAACAAAGTATTCTTTTCCGAAAGATACGTTTCACTTGGATTTAATAACTTATCGAATGGGTAAATATTGCCATTTGGCAATTTGAACGGGTTTTCAAAAATATGGGTGATAAGCTGGGCATACGGCAAGTTCTGACTGAGCCGAAACAACTCAGGTGAACATACGGGGCAGTTGTTGTTTTTGTTCAAGAGAGCATAGTAGTGTTCGGGTCTTCTGTACTTTTTATCAGTTAGGATGGTATCTTCATGATGGTGTTGGACCGGGGTTTGTGAGCGGAATATGGTATTTTCGGTATTGTTATAACAAGACTTTGTTTTCAAGCTCGAGAGGCCGACCGACAAGTAAATGAGAAGTGGATAACTTTTGGATATTCCGTACAATTTCGTGAAATTGGCAAGAAAGCTCTGAGAAAGGTTTTCCCATCTTTCGTTAGAAAGCAGCTTTTCGTACTCTTTGAATCTCACGGAATTCATGATCAAGCTCGACGAGAGTGCCCCACGAGCAGTGATGGCAGAGCCAGCAGTATAGGATGCATCGCTGGAGTTTTGGATTGCCATATAGACCAACAAACCGCCAATTTCCTTGAGATGGCTCCAGTTCGTTTCATGGTTCTGAATGTCGGTGCTGGAATAGTTGTTGATATTTCCATATGGCGAGAGATTGATCTTGGAAAAGTTGATGGCCTCGCTGATATCGCCCTTGTCGATCAACGACAAGAATTCACAATAGTTGATTTCAAACTCTAGATTAGACCCTAGCTTCTTGAGACTGCTCCTGTTGTCGCTGAACCAGCCAGTGACCTGCGAGAGATCGTGGTCTCTTGCTATAGATAGAAACACCTTGTTACAGTTTTCAAACACTTCGCTATCAATGAGCTTACCAAGGCTGGGGTCGAACTTGTTGAGGAGCGATATGCCCAAATTGCTGGTGCCCACACTGGATTTCAAAAGGTAGTCGACTATAAGCAAATTGGTTTGGTCTCGGTACCAATTGATGAGTTTTGGATTGTGTAGATCGAGAAATTTATCGTCTGATATCCTAGGAGTTGCCTCCACTTCACTGGTTGGGGTGTCTTTGGTGTCATCTACCGGCTCCTCTGGCTCCACCACTACGCACTCCTCGAGCACCTTTAAGTTATCGGTTCTGGCGACAAGACGGGTGCGATAATCCTGATCCTTGGACACAGGCACCTTAAGCTTGCTTTGAAACGTCTGGACTTGCTTAATAAGTTTCTGCACCATCTCCAACTTGGCTCGTGCCGACATCTGGGGGTTCTTTTTGATGCGATCTATCTCGTCATTGATCTGTTTCTTTTGCTTTTCCACTAGTTTTTGGATGGGTTTGATGTTCTTGCGGATAAGCTCGGTGGGTATTCGAAAGTCTGCATGTCTTGACTGGACATGGAAGTTGAGTGATGGATTACTCATGGTGTAGTAGATTAGTTGAGATAAGAAAGTGCGAGCCAAAAATTAAGCAAGCCAAAAATTAAGCAAACCAGGAAACGCAGGAAAAAAGATAGACAGAGAGAAGGTGAGAAAAAGAAATGGAAAGCGTAACATAAAAGGTTGAAAGAATAAGAGTAAGGCGATGATGTGAAAGACAGAGATAAGGTGCGGTATATTTCATGGGTGGTGAGTTTACTCTAGCGCAGGTGCGTTTGGGTGCAAATTAGTGTGAGAGAAGAAATACTCAAGAGTAGAACAAGTGCGGCAACGACTTAGTTCAACTCTGCTCGAATCTTACTTATGAGACCCTTTCCTCTGCCGATGCTGGTAGCTAATATCAACTGTCACGGAGAGTTGTTAGCACCCGAGCTAATGCATACCGGAATAGCTCGATAGCTCTTCGACATATGATTCTTTCTGAGCTGCAAAAAATTCACTCTTGGCAAAAGAAAAACTTAACCAGAGTAGAAAAGATTCCGTAGTCTTTAATCTGATCCATTTACAATAATTAGTTTCCTCTATTAGTTTTTCTAGTCTACTCTCTATTTCTCCATTAATTTTTATTCTATAATATGCTACTACACCATGTTCTAACTACACCCGACTAAAGTGTTTTTAGGGAATGAATAACCTGCCAGTTCAAATGACGTGAGGTTGACGTTTTGATAAATGTCCAAATGCTCTTGAATATAATCGTAGGTAGGGTACCCACTTGGATCACACCCCACATTGGTGGCATTGGGTGGCTGGTATACTCTCACGTAGTCTATTTTCATGGTGACTGGGAAATGTAATGAAGGCCAATCGATGTAGGCCCAGTTATTGGAAATGCCTAGGTTAAGAATAAGAGACATGGGCTCTTTGGATAACGGACGCCAGTCGACGTTTCCGTTGGGATGCAAAGCTTGTGAATGGATGGTGAGCGTGGGATCTCCGCCGACGTGCCACTGCAAGTAGCCCGTTTCTCTGTCGTTGAGGTACTGGAACCCGTAACGCTGGAAATTGTGGTCGTTATCGCCTCTTTCGTACCACGTCACATTTAGAGTTGTGACTGCAGAAAGCGCCTCTTGGAACGGACCTCCCATATAAGTGTTCATGGTGGTGACCGAGGAGTTGTAGATTGAGACCCAGTCGTAGTCAGGACGGTACCATATATCGTACGGAGCCAATTGTAACGATTGGGAGGCAAGACCAAGGTTATTGGAGACTTCAGCTTCCAAAGCATCGATTTCAGGGGCCCCTCTGCCTACTCCTGGGTTAGGATGCGATTCACCTTTGCAAGTACAAGAATTGAGTCTTTGGCCCGGCAAGTACGAAATACCATCGGGAGAAGACTGGTTTGGCGTGATTCCAGCATCGCAGGCTTCATATGAGTACGGCCACACCCCTTCCGTGGTGGCCAAGTAGCCAGGACGGCCCAAATTGCCCATGGTCCAGAGTCCCGGCCAGAGTCCGGTGACATTACCGTAGTTGGGAAGTCTGGCAGAAATGTCCAACATACCTTCGGTAAAGCACATTTTGTTCCACGACTGGACCATGCCCGATCTGTAAAAGAGATCGTGGTTTTTGAAAGCGTCCATTCTGAATGTCAAAGCACCTTTGTCGGTGGTGGTGGCATCGGGATCGTACCATTCCAAATCGTTGGTGGCATCGTAATGGATGTCGGGAGCAGTGAAAAACTGGTCGTCTCCCTCGTAGAACGTCCGTCCTTCTGCATTGAACTCGTCAGAAAACACCAAATTCCACTTGGCCCCGCCCCGTGCAGTTATAGTAAGCGCGTCTTGAGGCGTATCTGGATCAACCAAGCTGGTTCTGATGGCGCTGAGCAATGGATAGTGGTAATTAGTCAACACCTCGTACAGTTCTGGACGCACTACATTGGTCAATCCCGAGTATGTGAGCACCGGCAACACCACAAATACCGTGGCACACCCTATAAAGAAGACAACCACACCCACCAAACCACCTAACGATCTGCGATCCATGCTTTTGAGATCGTGCATGAACCGATTGTTCTCGTACGCTGAGTCAGCCACGGGATCTGGATTATGTAAGTAGTCGTCCGGCTCCATTTCGTCTACGTAGAGCGGGAACGACGTGGCAGGGTACCCTCCAAACGGACTGAAATCGGTCTGGTGAAGAAATGGGTTAGGCGCGGTTCCCGCCGACGAGTGCGACGACACCGACATGTTGTCCTCATTACTTTTATCAAAGAATGGTTTGGAATGGTCGTAGAGCTCTGGCTGGCTCTTCTCCTCATTGTAGTTGAACAGCGTGGAGTTGTTGTAGGGGCTGTTGAGAAACGGATTGGCCGAGTTCTGCTGTGACAAGAGGTTGGAGGTGGTATTGTTGGAGAAGTTGCTGTGGTTGTAGACATTGAAAGGTTTGCCGTAGCCCGAGTCGGTGTCGCGAGACAGGATCGACTCGCGCGACGATTCTGAAAGCTGCGCGTGGCCGATTTCCGCGGACGTATCGTGTTCTTCAAAAGGGTTTTGTTGCGGTTCGGTGAATTCGGACGTTAAGTCTCTTCGTGACATGGTAGGGTATCAATATAAGTGCAAAAGAGTGAAACTGTATAAGTGAAGTATTACCAGTAGTGTTAGTATAACAGTTGTGCAACTTGGTGGTGGTGTAGTATTGGCAGTGTATGGCGTAGTCTATACTACTATATCTCTTGGTGATTAAATCAAGTGCGATGATGGATCTATATAACTCGAATTTTCCGGCACTACCGTGCCTGAGTGTATACAACTATTGTGTCAATCTCGAGGTGCTAATAATAAGGTTTGTGTTGCGAGCGAGCGCCCGACGCGAAGGATGCGATGGTTGACGGGAGTTTCACAGGAGAATTATAGGAAATATACAGGAACAACGCTGTTTCGTCGTGTAGAAGCTCTACACTACGGATCTTATAGTATCGTCAGATTACAGTCAAAGCGGACCTTTAGAGTTTACGGAAAGCGCAGTATACGGGCGTGTTGTCTTCTCCCTGTAGTAAGTTGAAGTCTGTCTTGGACCCTGGTCCACGGACTAGTTCTTTGTTTGACGCGGTTTCAGATTCGCCCGTTTTGTGCGATGTTGATGTTGCTTCGCGGACCAACGCGCGTCGCGCTCGAGCAAAACACTAGTCACGTGACATCTTGCGTGACATGTATTTATATCTTGGCTCGCTGATGGCGGCTGAGCTCACGTGCTGTTATGGCTTGGCTCACGTGTATTTCAGGCTTGGCTCACGTGGTTTTCTTGGCTATCCAAGAAAATTCAATTGTTGCAAGAAAAATCGGCAAAATCAATCTTGGTATGCTTGGGCGGACGATATATATAATCCAAGCAAGTGTAGCGATGTTCAAAATACTGTAGATACTGGCAATTATAAGTTGATTTTCTCTTTTCGCCAGAATGCATCGTGACTTGACATTCAACGCTCTTCCTGACAATGACGAAAGGCTAAGGAACCCATTTGAGGATACAGTACTGGTTTCTGAATCCCTGGACTCGGCTAGCTACATTGGCCCCACCAACGTTCACGCCCCCAGCTTCAAAATTTCCCCAACCTCAAGCGACAACCTGCATCAATATTCTTCTAATCAAAGGTATTCTTCAGCATCTAATGAATATTCAGCATCCAATGAAAGGCTTCTTGACGAGAAACAACCACCGCATCATCCCCCCACCAAGAGAGCATCGGCTCTATTACCCCTCTATGACAGATACCCAACGCTGCGCGTTGTGTCGACGGCAGCATCACTGACGCACTTGGCTTTGGCTGCGAAAAATTCAGCCATGCCTGACGAGGACCACGACTTTGGGCCGTTTGGCGGATACCCAGCGTCCTCGTTCCCACTATACATCGACGATAAAGAAGATGACGACTACATTCACAACCCAGATCCCGTGGAAGATGCAAAGTACGACAAAAATAGATTCTTGTACGATCTTCGCAGTATGGACAGAAAGTCTCTCGGAGGTTTGGTGAGTTTCTTTTTGTTGGTTATAGCAGCAGTGCTAGTATTTATATTACTCCCAGTACTTACATATACCGGTGTTACCGCTCCACTCAGACCCCAAAGCTACGAGGTTCTTACGGCATACCAGTATCCGCTTTTGAGTGCCATTAGAACCTCCATGGTTGACCCCGATACACCCCAAGAAGCATACACTCGTAAGAATAAAAACGGAGAGCTGTGGGACCTTGTGTTTTCCGACGAGTTCAATGCAGAAGGACGGACATTTTATGACGGAGACGACCAATTTTTCCAGGGCCCCGATATCCATTATGATGCCACCAAAGACTTGGAATGGTACGATCCTGATGCTTCCAGCACGGCTAACGGAACCTTAAACTTGCGAATGGATGCCTTCAAAAACCACAATCTCTTTTATAGATCGGGAATGCTCCAGAGCTGGAACAAAATGTGCTTCACCGAAGGAATGTTGGAAATATCTGCCAGACTACCCAATTACGGTAACATTTCTGGGCTCTGGCCCGGGCTTTGGACCATGGGAAACTTGGGTAGACCTGGCTTCATGGGAACTACCGAAGGCGTCTGGCCCTACACCTACGACGCCTGTGATGCTGGAATCACGCCTAACCAGTCTTCTCCCGATGGTATTTCGTATTTACCAGGCCAAAGACTCAATTCTTGTACTTGTAAAGGAGAAAATCATCCCAACCCAGGTAGGGGGAGAGGAGCACCCGAAATCGATATATTGGAGGGAGAAGTGTCCAACGCAAACGGAAGAGTATCGCAATCGTTCCAAGTGGCTCCATATGATATATGGTACATTCCTGATTACGAATTCGTGGAAATCTACAATTCTTCCATCACCACCATCAATACTTATGCCGGTGGCCCATTTCAACAAGCGGTTTCGGGTGTGAGCAGCTTGAATACTAAATGGTATGAACGAGGCACCGGCGCGGGCCATTTTCAAACGTACGGCTACGAATATCTCAACCATGACCAAGACGGGTACTTGACATGGTATGTAGGCAGTGAGCCCACCATGACCGTTTATGCCAACGCCCTTCATCCAAACGGGAATATTGGATGGAGAAGAATTGCAAAAGAGCCAATGTCGCTCATCATGAACTTGGGTATATCCAATAATTGGGCATACATCGATTGGGCATCGTTGATATTTCCTGCGACAATGAGAATAGATTATGTGCGCTTGTACCAACCTCCCGGTAAGACTCAACTCGGGTGTGATCCTCCAGATTACCCTACCTATGACTATATCCAGGCCCATCAAAATATCTATAACAACTTCAATCTCACCTCCTTTGCAGATGGTGGCTATACGTTTCCTAAAAACTCGTTGATGCATGGCTGCAAATAGCGTAAATATTTATTAATTTTTTACACAGATATTATTTACATGTATTCGTATATTTAGTTATTATTTACTATTCCGTGGGGTTTTCCGGGGAAGATGGCATCCAACTCTTGGTTGTTGTGCAATGAAAAGTCACCTTCGGTCAAGTTGACAAAGTTTAATATACCGTTACTGATGGTGGCAATGACGATATTTCTTCCACTAGACCCAAACTTGTATTTATTGTCACGTAGTTTGTTATACTTGTTTTGCAACTGAATCGATTCGTCAAGTTTAGACTGTCTTTCCTGTTGCCTTTTGAGCTTGAGCTCTTTTTTCGTTGGAGGCATTTTATTCTTTTTAAAGGTCTTTTTTTCCGTTGGTGGATCCACCGGTTTGGACTCAAATTCAAACGTATAGTTGATGGTGTCGAGAAGTTTGTGGATCGTGGGTAGGGTAGGGAACTTGAGGCGATCGGTATTTACTACGCATATCTGAAAATCGGGCATTGGTGGGTTCTTTTTTGAAAACGTAGGCTTGGGTTTCCATACGTTGAAGGATATTTTGTACTCAGTATTTTCGGTATTGGCTACTGGATTTCTCAAGCTTTCAAATACTGGGGTACTCTTGATATGTCCGAGTGCTTTGTACACCGACAAGTAGCTAAAGTAGTGGGTGGATGCAAAATGCAATGTATGAGAGATGGGGCGCCCGAAAAATGGCAACTGCTGGAATCGATGCCACAATATCAAACCTAACTTCTTTATCATGGGAAAGAAACCAGTTGTGGATACTTGAGTAAACTTGCGGAAGCGCTGGATCTGAGACTCCGGGGTCAACTGTTTGAACTCTTGGATCAAATACCCGTGTCTCTTGAGGTACGAGTATACTTGGTACTGGTCTATCAGGTAGCCCGAGTTCTGAAATGCTAAACTATATAAAAATGCCAAGTCGAGTGGAACCAACAGACTATAGTCAAACTCGGTCACATCGTCATAAAGCCATGTTTGAAACAGCACATCGCCAAGATATGCCATCATCGACCCTCTTTCGACCAAGTATACCGTCTCCAACGCATTCAAACTCATACCTCCTCGCACTTTGGTGCCGATGTTGATGGGCGTGCCTACATCTCTAAAGTAATTACCCTTTGCATGGACCACTAGCGCCATATTCTGGGCAGGAATCCATACTGCGACTAGCTTCTGTTTGACATTGTGTCCTCTGAGTCCATCCAACACTTCATACATGGACTCCCGTGACTCTTGCAACGCTTGGTTTTGGACGGTGGTTCCATCTGGTGCAAACTCTTTCTCTCCTCGCTTGGGGATAGCTGAATTGGTGGATGTTCCTGATCCCAAAGACTTTTTTAGCTGTTTCCAGTCCTGTACATCGTCCTCTATATCGTGACTCTGTTCTTCGGCGCGAATATCGCCCTCGTCGTCGTTCATGTTGGATAGATGAGATGAGATGAGACGATTCGCGCGTTTACATTTCTATTTTCTCGCATTATCTCGCGGTCATTAAGTCGCAGTGCATATCTTGTGGTGAATATCTATTTGGCCATAAACTGATGATACTATATTGGCTACTAATAGGAATGTCTAGATAAACTCTTCCACTGGATACAAGTAATGATTGATTATAGTGCGAAACTTGAATTCGATTGGTTCAATTCATTGTGCTTTACTACTTTTGCTAGACTTTCATACTACAACTCTTTCTCTTAACAGTCTGTATAAGTAACATATGCCCTTTATAGATATTTGATGACCATTACCCCTCATTCGCCACCAACGTCGTCGTGCGACTTTTGCCGTTGTCTCGCGATTTTAGCGGACTCTCGCTGTTGGCTAGCGATTTTAGTGGACCCTCGCTGATGACTCGCGATTTTAGTGGACTCTCGCTATTTTTCATTTTTACCGCCTTTTCAAATCTCAGATCTCGGTCTAATTTCCATCTCGCCTATTCATCATCATCATCATCATCAATGACAGAACAACCTATAACATATCAAGTAGTGGTAAGTGTGACTTTCTAATCGTGTGTATATGGCAGTATTAACAAATAGGCGGAATCCCTATTCAACGACTTGCTAGAGAACATAGTGAGACAGCAAACTTTGGTGAATATGGCCAACCAGAGATCGATGCAGAAAACAGTGGGAATTACAGAGCCTTCGAAATCTAAAATCAACATGAACGGATTTAGCAATACTGAGGTGGGGTCAAATAGAGACATTTTTGGCCAAGACAAACTGAAGCTCAAGGCCACCGAAGCAGCCCGCTATTTCCCGTGTGAGAACTGTGGCCGTAAGATAGCCGGTGGAAGATTCGCCCAGCATGTTGGGAAATGCTTAGAGCGCAAGAGAAGGTAGCGCCCCAAACTTTGCGAAGTGGGGCCATCCCCATGCCTCCAATATTGCGAATGAGGGGTATTGTGGGGTGCGACAGTTTGCACCCGCTTAACACCAATCAATGTTGTTCCGTGGAGTAAGAGATTTCCCCCACTACCTAACCACATCCTAGCACTCTATTGTGTGAGGAGTAGCAGGGTGTCAAGACAGTTTAGGGTTTGGCTTGAATTTCGTCCCCACTTTTGAGGGGAGCGGTTAACATATATATTAAAGGGGCGTAAAACCACTCGATAAAAACTCCAATAATGCCTATCGCTATGGAACAACATCAATCGATTGAGCCAGTATTGGGGCTTGATTCATATATCAATGTACCGGTAAGTGACCCATCTGACGAATGCACCGCGGTGTATCGTAATAAAACTGGCAGCCGCCAGTTGGTTGCAAGTATCAGGCCTGGTCTTGACACTTACCACAAACTATTCAACTACGCAGCACGTGCGTATGCTGACAAGCCGTGTTTTGGCAGCAGAAAATACAATTACGCCACCAAAACAAGCTCGCCCCTGTTCGAGTCGCAAACTTACCGCCAGGTGAATGTACGCAAACGTAACTTGGGTGCAGGAATCGTATATTCGCTACAACACAACCCTTTTCTAGGCGATTCGGAAGTACACTCCAAGATCAGAAACCACATATCTGATTACAGGTCGTATGGCGTTGCCACAAGTGCCATTGAAAACAACAATGCCGAAATCGAAAAGAACACATCGTTCATTCTTTCGATATTTGCCGCCAATCGGCCCGAATGGACCTTGACCGACCTCGCGTGTGGTGCCTTTTCAATCACCAACACCGCGTTGTATGATAATTTGGGTCCAGACGTCACCAAGTACATTTTGGAGCTCACGCGCAGTCCCATAGTTGTGTGCTCTAGCGATAAAATCGCACTAATTGTGGAGTTTAAAGAAAAGAACCCGCACGAAATGCGCGACCTTATTTCAGTAGTGTCTATGGACCCTTTTGCAACCATAAGCCCAAAACTCGTTGAACGCGCATTGGCTGCAAATATTGCGGTGCACGACATCCATCAGATTGAGGCTCTTGGGGAATCCCACAAGATCCCCGAACTTGCACCCAGCCCCAATACGCTCTTCACGGTCTCCTTCACTTCAGGAACAACCGGTTCGAAACCCAAAGGTGCCATGCTTACCCACGCTGCTGCTGCTGCGGGCATGACAGCGTTGGCAAATTTGATTCCGCATGCAGGCTCCAGACCCCACAAAGCGTTTATATTCTTGCCATTGACCCATATCTACGAGCGTCAGACCAGTGGGTTCGCCTTGGTCACGGGCTACTATTTGGGCTACCCACAATTGTCCATTGGAGTTGAAACCCCCAAAGATGCATTTACTGGATTAGTGGAAGATTTGCGGCTCTTCAAACCCACCTATTTCTCGATTGTTCCTCGTTTGCTTACTAAAATGGAATCTTATATCAAGCAATCGATAAAAGATATGTCTGCAGAAGAGCAAGCACAAGTAAACCGGATCATTCAGTACAAAATTCACCAGCAGTCGTTGCGCGATGGTGCTACAGGAGAGCACACTGCCTACGATAACTATGCTCCTTACAAAAAACTTAAATCATTGGTGGGTTTCGAAAACTTGAGGTGGACCCAGAGCGCGTCTGCACCTCTTTCTGGATTGACGATGGTTTACATCAAAGCAGCCTTGGGCGTAGGAATCCGGCAGTTGTATGGTATGACAGAAACATATGCTGTCGTGACGGTATCGGATGCATTTGAAAAGAATCCTGGATCCTGTGGAGCCATAGCAACTACCATGGAATTGAAGTTGAAGCAGGTCGAAAGTATGGGCTATTTTGCCAAAGATTTCAAGGGTGAACTCTTGGTCAGAGGTAATGCCGTATTCTCAGGATACTACCATAATATCGACGAAACCAGAAAGATGCTTGATGCCGAGGGCTGGCTCCATACCGGTGATATTGCTCGAATTGAGCCTGAAAAGAATCAAATATACATTGTGGATAGAGTCAAAAACTTCTTCAAGTTATCCCAGGGTGAATACGTATCGCCTGAGAAGGTGGAAAACAGGTACTTGTCGTCTAATTCAATCATTAGTCAGTTGTATGTCCATGGAGATTCGACGAACTCGTACTTGGTAGGAATCGTTGGCTTGGATTACGAACAAGGCAGTCGTTTCTTGGTGGAAAACGGATATGCGCGGCCTTCGCGCGAAGAGTATATTGAGCAAATCAATCAACTCGAAATCAAGCGTAAAATTCTTGTGGAGCTCAATCAAAGAGTCAGCGGTAAGCTCAATCGCATAGAACATTTACACAATATCCACGTTGAAATCAATCCTTTGACGGTTGCTCGTAACGTGGTGACGCCAACGTTCAAAATCAAGCGTGGAATCGCCTCCAAGTTTTTCTCTGGTGTATTTGAACGTTTGTACCAACAAGAAGGGTCGTTGTTTGCTGGTTCCAAGTTGTAAGCGTAGTTAGATTTTATCAATATAAGATTTCGCACTCACTTTCCATTTACGGAATTACGTTTGTTCCGTGCATCGAGGCCAAGAGTAGAATTAATGGGCCCTTGACAGTATCTGGATGGTCGATAAGGTACCATGTGCGGTTACTACGACTACCGGCAGTCCGTTCTTGCAGCGCCTATTTTGCTATTTCGAGATGCTTCCTTTTTTGGAGCCAATAGTGTCCCAACCTCTTATCCATGACTCACGTCAATCTCGCGCCGTGCAGCCAAGTCACGGGATGAAAATTTTGGACATCGCCTATTTCTGGGGAACAAATTGGATAACAGTTTCAAAAGTTTCAACTCAACAGAACACGATGGCACCACCTCCTCCTATAATTATCGATGCTCAGGCCGTCAGTGGAATCACCGGTTCTATCTCGTTAGCATGCTGGATCATTGTTTTCGCTCCTCAGATTTACGAGAACTTTCGCAGAAAATCCTCCGAAGGTTTATCATTAATGTTCATTATCTTGTGGCTTGCAGGTGATGTCTTTAATGTATTGGGCCTGATATTGCAAGGAGTATTACCTACCATGATTATTCTTGCTGTATACTACACATTAGCAGATATCGTATTGTTATGGCAATGCTTGGCCTATGGTAATGGCGAAAATGCTGACCTAATCCATTTGTCGCCTGCAAACCCAATGAATGAAGATGTCTTGGTGACTGTTTTATCAAGAGAAAATCAAAGAGAAAACGACGAGGACTTGGAAGAATACAGCAGAGATGCCCAGAGCATCAAAAACAACTCCAACAACAACAGTATGTCCACCTTGAAATCTGCCCTTATCAAGACTTTAATGGTAACATTGGTCATTTCTGCAGGTTTGGTAGGTTGGTATATTTCCTACTTGAATGAAATGTCGCACCACCGCAAACATCCGGGAAAAACTCACAAACCACAAGATTTGGTGTATGACCCACTCGCACAAGCTTTTGGCTGGTTATGTGCCTTTCTCTATCTTGGTTCGCGTATACCACAAATTTTATTGAACTACCAAAGAAAACTGTGTGAAGGTATCTCGTTCATGTTCTTTTTGTTTGCATGTTTGGGAAACTTGACGTACGTGATATCTATTCTTGCCATAGATATGTCGTGGCACTACCTTTGGGTTAACTCTTCGTGGTTGGCAGGTTCCTTGGGTACTTTGGCATTAGACTTTACTATTTTCATTCAATTTTTCTTGTACAATGAAGGAGAAAATGAAATCGAACAATCGAGCAGCCAACCACTCTTGGAATCTACAGTTGAAACTACATATGGAACTAACTAGTTCAAACCTAAAAGTTAATCCACATAATAGATATTGTATTTAGCCTATTGTAGTAAATAAGATCGACAGGCCACGGCTCTGGGAGTGAACAATCTAAAGAATGCCATTTACAAGTGCCATGATAAAAAGAATAAGCAGTTGTACTAGAATGGCTTATCACGCACAATCTGGATGCGAAGTTCGTCGTCAGTGGATACCTATCAGTGTGGGGAACGTATTTTCTAAAAAAAACTGCGAGATAACGAATGGTGCGAAGATCAAGCGGCCACGAGGTGTAGCAACCCCGCTTAGGTGTGTTTGACGTTGCGGAAGTACTCGATTCCCTTTATTTTGTGGTTCATTTTAGGTATGGCGAGATAACGTGTGCATTGGATGCAATATCATATGCTGCTGTCACTCAACAAGCTAGCTAGCGAAAACCTCTCACACACATGGTAAATGTAATCTCAAAAAAATAACTACTGTACATTTTAATAATAATTACATAATTTCTTTCTAGCTAGAAACAAAAGGTCTAGGATTTGATTAAAGTACGATTACGTTACAGATGAAAGAAAAAATATGAAATAAAATATAGAAAAAAAAATAAAGCTACCCAACAAGTTTTAAAATCGGTTACACAAATAGGCAATCAAGAACCAAGAGAGCAGAATCGGGATTTGGTTTGTTCTTGCGTTCATTCCCAAGGCATGTTTCGCTCTGATTGGGTTTCTGATGATCTTACCTAAACAGCCTTTTGATGCTTCACTTTCCAAGCACTATAACTTTTTTTCGCTTTAGCCCAAATCAATTTTTTTTTCTATCATTTAGGTAGTTCGGCATATGGTAGCCTCTTGGCCTGCATGGTCAACAAAATTGTTCCATATTACGAGGCACGGAACATCTTGCGCTTTACTGCAAAATACACGAACGTGTGTGTTTTGGACTCAGAGTGTTCTCTCCGATAAAAAATGGATGAGCGAAAATTCCAGGTTCCATCGGAGTGATAAGCAAATCGCTGTGGCTTCGCCAGAATTCATCTTGAGTTATTTTTTAGGTTTCTCCACTGAGTACCAACCATTAGCGATGTAGTTTGAGCCCCGCCGTCATTAGGAAGCGTGAGACACCACCAAACCATCAAAATTAGAGTGCTAGGGTGTTGTTCTATTTTTTCAAGTATATGTAGAGAAAGAAGGTGTAGGTGTCAAATCTACAAATTGGTTCGTACGATTAAAAGTGCCGTAATCTAATAGTCAAGATGGTGGGAGGGGGCTGAGCCACTCGTGAATTAACGTTTGGCATCTCTAAATCTAGTCGTCAACGATATATTGGTTATTTCTTATAAAATATTATTTCACCGGCATGAAAATAAATTCAAAAGAAAAATCATAAACAGGGGGGTGATGAGGAGAGATCTCACCATAATCGTCGAAAATCCTTTGAACGCATGCATAAACAAACATGAAGATGGAAAAGGAAAAAATAGACCAGGTGGAATTGAATGGCTGTCTCTGCATGTTCATGCAAACATCTCCGACATGGTGACCTTGGCTAGATAAAAAAAAAAAAGAGACGCTAGCGCAAATGGATCATTAGTAGATAAAAATAAAACAAGACCGAAAACAAAAGGGTCTCGCCACGCCACTTGACGTGGCGACATCGAATATTTCTTTTAGAGTGATAGGAGTAGAGTCAAGACCTATCTCATGCGCCATGTCTCCCGCACCAGGGCTCCAGAGCACTAATTTTTTCCAAGGACCCTTTCTCCCCGCTAGTCACTTGCCCCTTGAAATTACACAACACATTTATTTTTAAACCGTGCCGGCTTGATGATAGAGACCACCTCGGTCTGTATTTACCACGATACCATATCTCTGGTGTGCATTGTTCCTATGCATCAACATAGCTAGATATAAAATATACGGTTTAACTTCTATTTGAGAAAGGTTGAATACCTATAGTAAGATATTTTTCGCGCGAAAAATAAGTGTGAATCTGCGCTGCCAAGTCAGGCGCATGCAGGCTTAGAAGCTAAATTTGCAGCCATTATGAAACAAAAAAAAAATAAAAAGCAGAATACGCGGGAATGGTCCTCCCAACCTGTGGCTAATGAAGACGAGTATTATTCAGTCATGTATAGCTAGAATTGTGTGATCAACATAGCGAAGCGACATCCTCGGTGTTTTTTTTTTAGTTTCAATGATACGGCAGAATGCATAAGCGCCAATTTCTTGTTCTGGAACGTCACAGGAAAAGCGTATCTGTACAGGTGTAGGTAAAAATCGGTGGATATATATGAACTCTAATCCGACCAAGCTTGCGAGGTGAGGGGCGGAAAAAAAATTTTAGATCAACATTAGCTTTTTAGACACCAAGAAACAAATTAAAATTTAATCACAAGTATCCATTCAAAACAAAAGATCAGTTGTTCAACATGGCAGTCAACACTGGAGTCAGAAAACGGAACAAGCCTACCTACGTTTGCACAAACTGCAAGAAGAGAAAAACCAAGTGTGACCGGAAAGTGCCGTGCTCGTCATGTGTCAAAACCAACAGTGGGTTCTCGTGTGCTTACGAGTCTAACTGGAGGCCGGTATCATTTCTGGAGGTCAAGAAACAGGCATCAGCAGGCAAGCCCAGCCAAATAAAAAAGTTGGTGCTGCCACAAATGGCGGAAGGCCCGGTGCCCCTAACTAGCCACAGTGGTATGAGCACTTGCTCCAGTGATGTAAAACATAACCCGTTTGACGAGATAACGGTTTTGAAGCAAAAGTTGAATCAGCTCGAAACGTCGATTCGGTTTCTGGGTTTTGCTTCACCTGAAGCACTTACTCAGCCGATCAATACAACGTTTCCAGAAGGTTACCCCCCTATTCAGCCTGCTAGTGCATGTTCGACGGAAAGCAATGCGAGACCATTCTCTATGCCTGTTCACAAAAGAGACCCATGGCTTTGTGTGTTGTGGAAATACGTCAGTTCCAAGGTGATTGGAAGTAGTGATGCTGGTACTAGCGATATCAAAACTAGGGTTGTAGGTGAAGAAAGTGAAGTTTTTGAGCAGGACCGTCTGCAATTTTCGGCTGCAAATTTGAAGATTAGCGATGCTGCATTTTATGAAACCAAGCCGCAAAATGGCGTGGGTGGCATGTTTTTTGGGGCCCAGGCACCTTCTCTGGATGGTGGCAGCATGGCTATAACCAATACGATGTTTGAAGGAAGATTTGATGGAGACATGCTGCTCAATGACCGGATTCTCGAGGTGCTACCCAACAAACGGGTTCTTTGGACCCTTATTGATAAGTTCTTTTCCAACCTCTATCCATTTTTTCCTTTTCTAGACGAGGTGCAGTTTAAAGAAGATCTCTCCAAGTTAATTGGGCCTATAAGTTATGAAGATACCTATCTTGAATCCATCGATGTCAAAACAAGAACCGATCTTGCCAATATGGCTATATGCTTGATTCTTTTGAGGCTAGCGTATATTTCACTACTGTCGAACACGACTAACAACGACACTATTGAGCCCGATAGCACCAAAAGCTATCTAATTGCTAATCCAGTCAACTTGGTGGCCATTGAGATTGCCCGAATCTGTCTTCAGTACGTGCAAATTTCGAAAACTCCCAATTTCACTGTCTTCCAAGCCCTTTTTTACCACAGGATATACACTATCCATGCACCCGAAGAAGGTCTTTTCATTGAAGTTGGCGAAACACAGGCTCCATACGATTCTTTGTTTAGCATGGCCTTTAATCTCGGACTCCATCGCGAACCAGACGAGTACGATGCCTCTAGACGTGACGAAAGGGCCAACCATTTAGGCCGCAAAATATGGTACTATCTTGTTCTTCTTGAGGTTCTACACTGTATTAACGTGGGGACCATTCCGCGAATTGAAATTGAGCATTTTGATGTAAAGGTGCCTTTTGTGACCAACAAAAACCACAATTGTTCCAACACCCAATTTGAACAGAGCATCATAAGCTCGTTCTTCTACAAGCCTCACTTGTGTCCGCTTCGTAGTATCTTGTCGATTATGGTGGATATAAATAGAGGCTGCTCGGTGAAGAATTTGATGGTGGAAATGGCCGAAATCGAAAGAATTTGCAGCCAGTTTTTCAACGTGCTTCGGCTTTGTCCCAGAACCGAAATTATTTCGTTTGATTTCAGTCCAGAACAATTTGATGACATGGCCAAGGCCAAGATTTTTCTCATTACCAAGCTAGCTCTCTTTATTCTTTACTTTAACTTGTACTTGCACTATGAAAAGCTGTCGAATTTTCAGCTATCATACTTGTACTTGATGAAGATCTACCGGATTATCTACGATGATTTTTTGCCGTATATTTTCGAGGTTTTCCATGGAATCTACCGTAATAATGGAATTATCTTCAACACATTAATCCAGATGGTGATGCATAAGACAAGCCAGACTCTCTTGTCTAATCTTACCCGGGTAAACCACTTGAAATATTCCATGGAAGTAGAGCCCAACCATAAGAATCGTCTACAGAGCGAGTCCCAGTATCGCGATTATCACAAGAGAACAGTCCGTTTATCTGAAAATATAGGAAGAACTGGTGAAATATTTACGGCATTATTCAAGCGCCATTCGTCTACTTATGCCAAAAAGGTTTCCAAGTCACAAACTGCCATGTTTAATATTTTAAACACCGATGAGTTGTATAGCAGTCCTATCCCAAAGCTCAAAAGTCTTCATTTATTCCAGTATAGCGAAGAACAGCTCGATGAGTTGAACAGTTTAATTTACACCATGGGAAAACGAATAACCAATGTTGTCAATTATGACGAAACCGAGAAAGATGTTGTTCCCGATTCGACCAAGTTTAACGAGTATACCGTAACTAACGAGTCTTCGGTTGTGAATGTCTCACAATTTACCAACCTAGATAATTGCTACATCGACCATATGTGGACCCAAATAATGGAAAATCCAAATAAAGAATGGTTGAAAGTAAAGCTTCCGAGAGACGGATATTTCCGAACTAATGAAATTAATTCAATGATGCTAGAAGCACCCAAAAATGAAGTAGAAAATGGAATAGAAACCCTGGGTAACCAGAATACCCAAGGCCAAATACACAATAACGTACCAAATAACAATCAAGCATATGGAGAAATTGAATTTTCAAGAAATGACTATTTAAACTTTGAATCCAACGATGCAGATATCCAAGAAATCCCCATTACTACAGCACCATTTTCCAGCTCTTTGCCATTGATACCGAACCCACAGCTCCAGATGCCGTATCCTCAGGCACCGCATGTCATCACTGGCAATATCAACTACAATAACGTCAATGGTGATATTAATAACAATTACAACAGCAGTCAAGTGAATAATATCGATAATACCACTACCAACAACTATAACGACAATCTCACTACGGTGAATAATACCACTATGAATACCGAAACGTATGACTTTCAGGCTCCGTTCCGTGACGAGGCTGCACAAGCAGTATACTTTGTTTCCGACATTGACTCGAACATTTCCTACAATTTGGACCCCTTGCTCCTCTATTAGAATTCTCTATTGGAATTAGCACTTTTTAGCAATGTGATAAATTAATAAGAACTTACCTGTACTAGTATTGTCTGAACGGGTATAGAAAGGGTAGTGAACCAGACTAGAACAAGAGGACATTTTCTCTCGATATGGCTCATTGTTCATCCCTACTTCAAGCGATCATATAATATTGAATGAGTTGTAAGAAATTGCAGTTTCTATAATTTTTTTGCACCCAAATTTTGCACCCAAAAATCAAATTATACTGAATATTTCAGCCATACACACCATACTGGGACCTAGTACACGCCTTGAAATAGCACTAGCTATCTTCGCAAGTCTCAGTTAGAAGTATCTATTTAATCACTTCCTTATTACTTCTTCGAAGTCATTTTTTAACTATTATTTCTGTAAATACTCTCAGCTTCTTAAATGTTGATTTAAGTGTCATTTCTAAGAGTCTCCGAGTATTTATTTCTTCCGGCCCTTCTTTAAAGTATTATTTCTCTGAAGCGTTATATTTTTGGACAATTTTACAAGAGTTCAATTCTTGAGTACTTTAATGTACTTTTGAAAAGTATTCTAATAGTTCCTTGGCGTTTCTTCGTCAAAGCATTATTTCTTGATAATTTTGCTTCAACTAAAAAGCTAAAAATTACTATGTACTTTACAATATTACTTCTTCGAAAGTTATCACAACTTCTCTAAATCATTATACAAAATTACTCCAGAGTGTTTTTAAATACCTATTTTATTTAATTCTTTGGTTGAGTATTACTTCTTGAGCTACTCTTCGAGTGTTCGTACAGTTGCACATAGCTTTTTCCGCTCATTTTCCGGGATAGCTATCATGGTCTAAAGTAATCGTTTCAAATACCCAAGAATCGTTTTAAAAAATTAAGGCTCGTCTCTGTATGGCACTACCTTTCTTTAAGCTGACCCTTCTTAAGTTTTTATGAGGTATTGTTGCGTAGTTTCACGCCTGCGTCTTCGAAGTAATACTCATGAAGAGTTATTATGGTAGCAATCTCATTAAACTTAGACTTTTTTAAAAACTCAAAGATTAATTCAAAATATTTTCAAGTACTTCTATGATTATTACTCTTATGAATTTTCGAGTGCTCATTCTTTAAGCAAATCTCTGTAAAGTAAAAGCACTTCCGAATATCTGTGTTTAATTCTTCAAGACCTCCCTTTAGGTATTCATTATAGTATTACTTCCTCTTGTTTCATCGGATACTTTTAATACTTCCTCAAAAGGTTGGCTTTTCAACTATTCTTTTGAGTGTTACTGTTTTTAGTACTTCAAAGCTGTTTAAGTGGTCTTTCACTCTAGTTTGCTCGCTATTTTCCGTTCAATAGGCTTACTTCTTCGCGTAGGTTAAAACGGCACCCTCCCCAAATGTCGTCAAAGCGGATTTGTCGGTCTTTTCAAGACACAAAGTGGCCAACGGTTCCGATTCAAACTCAATAAACGCCAAATTACGCACCTTGACCAACCTGACATTGACCAACCCTTCGAAATCATCAAAGTATTCGTTCAAAACCAGAGCTTCGGTGCTCGATGGCCCGATGTTTTGAAGAAGTAATACTTTATGAGGTGGCAAATGGTTGAACTCGTCCACTTTTCTCTTTTTGACCAGCTTCTTTTTGTTATTCAAAGGCTTGCGTTTACGGTTTTCTTCTTCCTTGGCTGCTTTCCGGGCTTCCACTGGCTTTTCATCGGATTTTACTACTTTGAAGTAGTTATCAGAGTTGGAGCGGGCAAAACTGACCCGTATTTTCTTGCTGTGTAACTCAAACGAGTCCAATTCCTTTTGGGCTTTGGCACTGGCTTCGGCAGAATCAAAAGTTACAAAGGCTTGGCCCTTCATTTTGAGGTTGGAATGGGCCGTTATTTGAACAATGGTGCCATATTTCTGAAACACGTCCTCCAAGCTTTGCTTGAGCTTGTTGAGCAGGACTTTATCGTTGAGATTGTTTATATATAAGGTCTCCATCGCTGCAGGTTGTCTAACTACACAAATTTTTGACTTATGATATGGGGTCGTGGTGAAACCAGATTCGTGTGTCCACGTGTGTGTCCACGTGATCTCGCAAAAGGTATCCCGACTCCGAGCGGTACTAGACCGCATGCTGACCAACGACTAAAAAGAGCACGAAAGAGCCACCAGACCTACTAGTGGTGCCTGCAAGTGTAGCACAGTACATTGTAAGCACCATTGAACACCACCGGGAGGTAATTCACTGGTATTTTTGTCGCGTCCCCCACACTTCTCAGCCAATCAGCGCGCGCTCAAATGTCAGCAATGCCCTTCCTGCACCCTCACGCGAAAGAATCATCCATACACAAAAGGCGCCTCCCACACTTCAGGGGTATAAGAGTGGGCATCGCTCATCACATTAAAAATTGTTGCAAATCAACTGCTTTTTTCAATCAACAGCTTTTTTTTAGAGGTTTAATTACTCTACCACACACATCTGGCATTCACCTTACGGTCCCACATCCCCCACTCATACTCACTTGAGCATTGCGATTTTCATTTCCACCGAAAAAATAGAACGCCAAATATTTCAGTCTGTTTTTCATCGTCAACACTGAATATTAATTAAAATAATCACTTACATATATTTATCAACACATACTAATTGATATTAATTGATCGCCATGTCATTAGTCGCTATCAAAAATCAAGTCAGCAGCTTTTTATCCGCACGTAACAAGTCCGACGACGAACTTGACCACGTCAACAGATTGCTAGACAACAATCAATCGCCATATGGAGCCACCGATGTAGGCGATCGTGGCCAGAGACTTGCCAACGAAGAAGCTATTTTGAACGCTGCCAAATCAGTCAACGGTCTGGATAATGATGATGACGAAGACGAATCTGGATTCTTCAAGAAATTCGACCCTAGAGTGATGTCTGATGTTATAATTGGGTTATCTGATGGTTTAACAGTTCCGTTTGCCTTGACTGCTGGTTTGTCATCCCTTGGTGATTCCAGATTGGTCATTACTGGTGGATTGGCCGAATTGGTTTCAGGAGCCATTTCCATGGGTTTGGGTGGTTACTTGGCTGCCAGGTCCGAATCGGAATACTACAAATCACAAGTCAAGAAGGAAAAATTGGAGTTTTTCAAAAAGCCTGAAAGCATCAACCAAGAAGCTGCTGAAATCATGTTTGAAGTCGGAGCTTCGGAAACCACCATTGCATCATTCTTAAAGGACTTGGATTCTCAGCCTAAAAACTTAATTGACTTTGTCATTAGGTTCGGTAAAGGTTTGGAAGAACCGGCCGACGGCAGAGAGTTCACCTCGGCATTGACTATCGGAATCTCGTACTTCCTCGGAGGTTTCGTTCCTCTTGTTCCATACTTCTTCACCAAAGTCGTCAAGACCGGTTTGTTAATATCGGTGATTGTTATGTTCATAACCCTTTTCATATTCGGATACGTCAAAACTTCCATTTCGTTGGGTGACGATTGTGGTACTCATAAAAAGTTCTTTGAAGGAACCCAAATGGTGGCTATAGGTTCGGTTGCTGCTGGTGCGGCGTGGACATTGGTTTACTTTATTGATAACTAAACTATACCTATGCATTGGCAGACTTGCTCTCAATCCAAACATGGCAGCATTGTAAAGATTGACAGCTAATTTCAAAAGTACGACTCGTATCCAATAATACCTTATATCCATTTTCCTATATATTTATGTACATTAGAATCGTAATTCTTAATATCGAGACTAGAGTAGAAGTGGGAGTAGAAGTGGGAGTAGAAGTGGGAGTAGAAGTGGGAGTAGAGAGTCAAGGTGAAAGATGGCGAGAATAAAAAAGTATGTAAAGATCAGTATCTTGTGTATAGGGCTGTTACCTTGAACTTTTTATGTATTCAATATGTCTCACTATGGTAATTTTTCACATTCATGCACGTGCATTTTCGAGATCCGGTCACCTGGGCCAGTGATATCAGCCCCTGATATTGGTCTTCTGTCGACATATCTTTGTTCAAAAGCTACACCGTACCCTTGGCGCCCTGAATGAGAACTGTACCAGCTCTCAAAGCTCCAGCACCCAACCCAGCACCGGTTCCTAGCACTTTCTTTTGCAAGATCCGGGCGCGCACGTGCTACAAAAGTATTATGTTCATTTGAACAAAACTATCCAGTAATTCTTCTCTCCTGTTCTTCTCTCCTGTTCTTCTCTACCGTCCTACTCCCCGAACCTCATTCCTATTCCAAAGCTCTCCTACTCCATCTCTCACCCATCCAACTATTTATGCTGATTGATATTCTAACCTGCACTTTCGCACTAACCTGCACTTTCTGTTTTTTCGGTGGCCAAATTCAATTCAATCACGGCATCAGTCACTACTTCGCATCAATACTTCTATTCATCCACGGCAATGTCATCTAGATTTGCCGAAATTATCTCCAGAATCGCCATTCCAGCAGGTATTGCTGTGACCCTTGGACAATCGGCCATTTACGATGTCGAGGGAGGCAAAAGAGCCGTCATCTTCGACAGATTGAATGGTGTTCAAAAGGAAGTCATTGGTGAAGGAACCCACTTTTTGGTTCCATGGTTACAAAAGGCCATTATTTATGATGTCAGAACCAAACCTAAAACCATCGCCACCACCACCGGATCCAAAGATTTACAAAACGTCTCGTTAACTTTAAGAGTGTTGCACAGACCAGAAGTATTACAGTTGCCCAAAATCTACCAGAGTTTGGGTTTGGACTATGACGAAAGAGTGTTGCCAGCTATTGGTAACGAAGTATTAAAGTCTATTGTAGCCCAATTCGACGCTGCCGAATTGATCACCCAAAGAGAAGTGGTGTCGGCCAGAATCAGACAAGAATTATCCAACAGAGCCAACCAATTCAACATCAGATTGGAAGACGTATCGATCACACACATGACTTTTGGTCGTGAGTTTACCAAGGCCGTAGAACAGAAGCAGATTGCCCAGCAAGATGCTGAAAGATCCAAGTACTTGGTAGAAAAGGCCGAGCAAGAAAGAAGAGCCAACGTCATCAGAGCTGAAGGTGAAGCTGAAAGTGCCGAGACTGTTTCCAAGGCTTTGGCTAAGGCCGGTGACGGTTTGTTGATGATCAGAAGGTTGGAAGCATCCAAGGATATTGCTGCCACCTTGGCCAACTCTCCAAATGTTTCCTACTTGCCTAGCGGTAGCAAGGGTGGCGACGAGGGTTCCAAGAACTCGTTGTTATTAAACGTTGGTCGCTAAAAAAACGACGAGAGGGGGCGAAAAACTAAATTTGCAACAAAATAAAAATACAAATTACAAACCACCACACGGAAATGATCAAGTACTCTCTTAGTAATTCTCTTTTGAATCCTTCTTTTTATTTACTGGTCTCTCGATCAGTACTTGTATATATCTATTAAATGTCCAAAACTACCAATTCCTGGCCCACGCCCGGCGTAGTGACGTGCCCCTTGCGGATCAAGCTCTCTATATCGGCAACCTCTTTGACGCACGACGACGATAAGTTTATGGTAGCGCCCGCGGTGGAGCCCACGGCGATGTCGTCCTCGACACGGACCCCGATGCCCTGGTAGTGTTTGGGCCACTTGGAATCATGGGGAATGTACAATCCCGGTTCGATGGTGATGACGTTGCCTGCCACCAACTTTTGGAACCGCGAGACCGATGGAATGTCGTGCAAGTCGAGGCCCAAATGGTGCCCGATGTAGTGAGGGTACAAGGTGCGCGCCACGTCGGTGGTGGTGAGCGACGAAAAGCCTGCGAGGTTGCGCAAGCCCTGCGTCAATGTTTTGACCAGAAACTCGTGGATGTCGTGGAGCGAGACCTGCCGCGACTCGTCGCACATCTCTATACACTTTTTGTTGGCGTCCAATACTACCTGGTAAATATCCTTTTGAGGATCGCTAAATCCTGCTGGGGAGTTGGGCCAAGTGCGCGAGATGTCAGCGCAGTAGCCCCCTAATTTTCCGCCCGCGTCCACGAAAACCATTTCGTCGCGGTAAAGTAAGTCGTCGTTGCGGGTGTAGTGAATGGTCAACGCATTTTCTCCGCTGGCTACAACAGGAATATATGCTTGTTTGTCGCATCCCCCCTTGACAAACTGGTACTCCAAGTACTTGGCCAAAGTTTTCTCGGTGAAAAGCGGGGAGTCCGAGCCCACTTTGGCAATGGCCTGGTTGATCGCGCGGCCCGAGATCTGGCCCGCGGCGTGCATCACGTCGATCTCGGCCTGGGACTTGACGCTACGGAGTTTGGCCACGAGCGCGCTGGCGCTCGCACTGGACTTCGACGTGCGGCCCACGACGCTAGCGAGAGTTGCAGCCGCGCGTTCGGGTGCCGCGGGTGCCGACCCAAAGAAGGTCAGAAACCGCGATTTCTTGGTGTCGCCACTCCGGTCGTCCCAGTAAACATGGTTGTTCTTCGCAAGGAGATCCTCGATGTACCGCGGTGCCCGTACCACATCCTCCACATAGTCAGCGTTGAAAAAATCGTACGCTCCCTGGAGCCCCAGTTTCGCGCCCTCCCAAAGTTCGGTGTGCGGATTTTTGGCGGGAACCAACATATGGAGCGCGACATCGTCAGGCGCATCGCCGGTCTTCTCAATGATCGCTACTGAGTCGGGCTCCAACCATCCTGTCAAATAGTACAAATCATTATCCTGCTGGAAATCGTAAAATACACTGCCACTACTATACTTTACCAGGTTGCCTTGTAATATGGCAATCGACTTGGCAGGAAGATCTTTCATGAGCTTGAGCCTACGGGTGTAGTACTCGATCGCACTAATTCCTGGAGTCAAATTTCCCGCAGTAGGCAAATAGTGAGGCCTGGTCTCATGCATGGGCTGGCCTGTATTGTAGGTGGCTATGGGCAGACGACTTTGTATGTTGAGCGACCTCGTCAGGCGCCACAACGTCGACATCCGACTCATTCGGCATGGCACTTTGTTGAAACCGTACATGATGATAGAAGAGTATTGAATTTTCAATTGATTTGATCCGCGTGACAAAATTCGGCCAATAACTGAAAGTTAATACCAATAAAAGTTAATGCCAATGAAAGTCTGTACGACTACACAATAATTTTACAGTAATCGAATAATTTAATCGGCATCAGTGTACCCCAAGTTAAACGTTCCAGTACTACAACTTCAAATTCACCATAAATTCACAACTGTTTGTCTACAATAGCACCCTCTTGATGATATAACCCATGCCTTCCATCGTATACAATGACCACAATGGTTTCTGCGTGGACAACAGTCTCTCTACAAAACGTTGTGCTGACAAAATATTTAGCAATGGCCTAGATCAGTTGCCTTGGGCCGAGGTGCTAGGCGAGCCTCCGGCCACGGAACTAACTTGCAACCAGCAAGAAGAGGTGGCGGTTGGAGGCAAAAAGCGGCTTTCCAAGCTGGAAAAAAAAGAGTTGAAACAGCAAAAAAAAGTCAACTTGGCGCGTGCGAAACAGCTCAAGCGTCAAAAAGCGTTGGCAGAACAGGTGGACGATGCGGATCCGCGCGTTTTCAACGAGTTTTTGGCCACCAGCGACATCAAGAAAATACGTAGCGAAATAGTGACCCATTGCGCGAACCAAAACGGTTCCGAAAAAAGTCTGAACCAGCACGACTTTAAGCTTCTCCAGTACCATTCTGTGGCGCTTTATAGTTCTGATCTCGACCACATACTTCCGGGCGAGTGGTTGAATGACAACAACATCTCGTTTGTGTACGAGGTGATGTCACAATCATTTCTCGGTAGCAGCAGGCCATTTGGGCATCAGATCCAAGTGTTGTATCCCTCACTAGTCCAGCTTTTCATGCATTGGCCATCGACTGAAGGCATCGAGCTGATTTTGCCGGTGGACGATTTGAAAAAGCTGAAGTTTATATTTGTACCTCTCAACTTTATAGACGACTTTGACGAGATCGATTTGGCAGGCCTGAACAACGGAGACCATTGGGCATTGGGACTCTTGTCGGTGCTCGAAAACCGGTTTTATGTTTACGACTCCATGACCATTGACGGCCCCGATGAAGGCAGCGAGCGGCTTCTTGCAGAATTGGTGAACCGTTTTCTGTCGTGCAAGAGCATAGTCAAGGGTAATAGGCCACTTGAGGTGATGCGGATGAAGTGCGACCAGCAGCAAAACTTTGATGATTGTGGAGTGTTTGTGGTGATGATTACATGCTACTTGGTCAATCAACTATTGTTTGAGAATGAGGCGGTGTGTTTAGATATCAGCAACGTGAGTTTCAATGCGTTGAGTGGGAGGTTGCAGATGATGCAATTGGTGCAAACGGTTGTCGCTAATCGATAACTCGAATTATAGAAATACTTATAGAAACTTATAGAAAATACAAAAAATATAAAAAATAAATTCTTATAGAATAAAAAAATATCATAAAGCGAAGTACTCAATTTGTCTACAAATATCATAAAGCAGTGCCAATACTAATACTGTACTTTTTTTCTATACTCCTTTTCTGTACTTTTCTGTACTTTTCTGTACTATTCTTGTATTCACTTCACTCTGCAAGCTTCTCAAGCAACAGCGCCTTCATCAAACTGGCGATGGTCTCTGCCTCCACTTCGTTAGCCAAGGTATCGATGTCTTCCTGCAAATCAGCCTTGCCTACCTTCCTATCAGGCCCCACATTATAATATACATCGTCGCCATATCGGTACCCCACCCCGCGCTTACCTAAGCCAAGACTGGCGATAAGTAATAAGAGATTGCGATGGACGGAATCGGCATCTTTTGTGGCACCCAAGAGCTCCATGAGCTTGGGCCGTGGCACCTGGGTAATGGTTCCTAGCACCAATAATGCATTCTTGAGCGTAATCATAAGACTGACATGTGCAAGAAACCGATAGCTGGGTCCATGCTCGAGCACAGGCGTAGATTCAGACACTTCGGCCGCCGCCAGCGGAACACAAAAACCGAGCTCCAGTGCGAATCTTTTGGTGAATGTGGGATTCGTTAGCAAGTCAGATACTTGGGCAAATTTGGACTGCGACAACGGGACCAAGAGATGTGAGTATATAAGGTTTTCTGTACTTTGCTCGTTGACGGTAAACAAGTCAATGAGCATATCGTCGTCAAGCAAGGCGAGCTCGTTGAATGGCCGCAAAAACACAAGCACAACTGCAAGCATACAAACTATTTTGGACTTCCACAACAGATCCAAGCCTACAAAACTACTGCGAGAGCCTGGTTGGGTTGTTGCTGGCGGCGCTGAAATGGCTGCAAACTCGCGGTAAAAGTCGTCAAACTGCAATCGCTTGAACAAAACTGCCAAATTCAAAGTGCGCGCGAACCAGTAGTAGCCCACCTCGGCATCCACCGCCTCTGCGTGGTCACTGGAACTGGCCAAAACCGCTTCGTTACGTGTATAATAAAAGACCATTTTCTTGTAGATGGTATCCACTGCCTTGAACGCGCCAGATCCCGTTGTGAAGTTTCCGCTGGTTTCTTTGGTGCGGTCGTGGTAAGGGAACCAAAGAAGATGGTGGATGTTGATGGCGTACTGGTGGCATAGAAAGTCCAAGTACATGTTGTCGACAAAATGGGCGCGATCTTTAGGCTGCGACGAAAAGCTGACAATTGTAGAAAAGTCCGTGAGGTACTGCAATGCCCGCTCGTACTCGCTATTGAGCACAGAAATGTAAACTGCGCTTTTGATTTGCAGGTACAATGCCTTTGCCTCGGCCGGTTTGGAGAGGTACGAGTTCGACCAGAGTGCTTCTTTGACGGCAGCCGACGCCGTTTTGTGGACATTTTCCTGGTACTGTTCTGATTGTGAGGTGGAGCTGATATCAACGGGTATACCATTGGATACGAGGTAGTCGTGCCATGTCTGGGCCGTGGAGTTCCAGACCTTTGCGGCTATAAGAATTTGCAACCCTTGGGAGGCGACATCGGTCAGATTCTGTTTTCGAAACTGGTGCATCAAAGGTGCCACCAGAAGCACCTCAGACAACATATATGCAATTAGATAGTGTATAGATATGGATTCATAATTGATTTGATTTTAGTCGCGCGAAACTTAATTTAAGGAACAGAGAATAATAGATGTATGAATATGAGACAGTCTGAGGTAGAGTATATATGAGGAAAGTCTATATGAGGTACAGTATATATGAGGTACAGTATATGAATATGAGGCACCGATACAATATAAGATATGTGACTTGAGGTAGCACTCCATAATAGTACAAATTGCTCAAGTAGTTGCCTTCTCTCTAAAACATAATAGTCTCTGTGAGTATTATTATCTAGTCAGTTATACCTTAGCTGCTAGAGAGTGGCAAAAGAGAATCGAACGATTATTTATATACACAGGTCCTTTTCGTTTGATTTCTGCGTCTCAAATGTGGTTTTTTCAAAGTTGCAGCAGAGTAGGGTTCATGCAGCACTGGCACCTTAACTCTGTTTCATAGATTAGTACCAAAAACCTAGGAAACGTATCCAAATTGTAGATATCGAGCACCACGATTGATTGCTTGGTATTTCTACCCTCCTCTACCTTATTTTGCACTGTCCATATTTCTCACTTTTTGTATATTTTTTACATTTTTACAGCCAATATTTATTATTATTAGACTTATATTTTATTTCTTGCATCATCTCTTCTCATACTCGATTTACATTCTCCCTTAATTCTCGCTGATCATTACATTCACTCAATGCTCGTTGATCTTTCACTCCCGTTCTCACTCAGTTCTTGCTGATATTTTACTTTCTTTTTACTCGTGCTGTATCCATTATTTCTGCACCTCATTCTTTTCTCTTTCTACTAATTCTATTTTCTCCTTCTCCTTCCATTCTCTTTTTCTCCTTCTCCTTCTATTCTCTTCTGATGCTCTACTTCCTATTACTTACACTCAACTATTATACATTCTTATTCATTACTATTTCATTACTTCTCTCCCATCACAACACAATCAGACTGGTCAGATAAGAACTGCATACGTCGAAAAGTATCGCCGCCAGCGCCCACGTCATGGGTATCCACGTACTCATGCTCAAAGACCCTGCATTATATATCGCACCTAATATTAACCCAATAATCGCTCCCGATACAAATCCCTTGAACGCTCCAAACGCCACATACGTGACTCCTATGACGATCAACCCCACGCGGTGTCTTTTCTGCTCCACTCCATGCCGCCTGCTATTGATCTCCACATTCAACATAGCTATCAATCCTGCAAATACATAGAATACCCCAAACATAATTATCGTCCAGTTGACGGTAAACTTCCATATATCTCGTGTGTAATAAAGGAACGAGCGCTCGTACATTCCTTTGTTGGGGCCGAGTGGCATGTAGAGCGACGGGAAGCTAGGCCGCGTGTACCCAATCGGCACGTTGAGCGAGCTAACAAACACCTTCATCCCGCAGTACTTGCAACGTCTAGCTACCACTACACATTTTGGTGTTTAGCCTCGCTGTGTGCAGGACGCAGGTGTCGTGCGCCAGCCACTATTCCTTGCCACCAACCCAAATCAACGAGCCTACGATAGCACTAACCTGACAGTCCATTCCCATCCATTCACATCATGTCCAGAAGATACGATTCGAGAACCACGATTTTCTCACCGGAAGGGAGACTATACCAAGTGGAATACGCGCAAGAAGCCATCTCGTTGGCCGGAACTGCCATTGGAATATTATCTACAGAGGGAGTAGTTTTGGCGTGTGAAAAGAAAGTTACCTCCAAATTGTTTGACAACGATGGATCGGCCGAAAAGCTCTATGCCATTAACGACAACATGATCTGCGCTGTAGCTGGTATGACGGCCGATGCGTTTATTCTCGTGAACAACGCCAGAGTTAAAGCCCAACAATACCTCAAAACTTATAATGAAGACATTCCATGTGAGACGTTGATCAAAGGAGTATGCGATATCAAGCAAGGTTACACCCAACACGGTGGTTTAAGACCATTTGGTGTGAGTTTCTTGTATGCTGGATATGATGACAGATACCAGTTCCAGTTATTTACTTCGAACCCTTCAGGTAATTATTCAGGATGGAAAGCCACGTCGATCGGAGCCAACAATTCTGCCGCACAAACTCTTTTGAAAAAGGATTACAAGGACGACTTTACATTGAAAGAAGCATGTGAGTTGGCCATCAAGGTGTTATCGAAAACCATGGACTCTTCCACTTTGAACAGCGACAAGTTGGAGTTTGCTACGTTGAGTTTGTCGGGAGAAAAGGTGGTGCACAAGATCTGGAATGATAATGAGATCGAGCTCTTGATCAAGGAAACCGGGGTTTTGGACGACAAAAAGGAGGATGATTAAGTAATATAAATAAACGAATAAGCATAAGCATATGAATGAATCGTATGAGTACGTAGAATAGCATATGAAATCGTATCAATGGATCGTATCAGTAGCATAGGAATGAATCGTATGGATAAATCGTAGTGTAGCATACGAAACATATGGAAACAGATGTAACTAGAGCAAAGTGATGCGTGTAAAAAGTATCAGGGAAGTAGAAAAGAGCCAGAAAAAAACGGATCAAACAGAAGAGAAAAAATACCACTTCACATTCATTCTGGTGCTGTTGTGGAAAAGCGCTCTACCTCACTCATAAACTAGACAGAACAGTCGCCAACTCTTGTATGTCCTGGTATTCCCGATTAAATGTCTTGTCGCAGACAAATCGACTCAACGTACCCTCACGGCTGCGAAAACGTCGCGCAGAAGCAACCATCATCGGGTGGATCGCTAGGAATAACAGTGTGACGAGCGTGGTTTGTCTAGTGATATCGCGGCCTAGGTATATAGTAGGTCTAGGTACACACTTGTTTGGCTACTGTGCTCCTCTGTATTCGTGTACTCACAGTCTCTACATGTCTACTTCTGTGTCTACTTCTGTGTCCTGTCTGTCCGCACTATTTCTCTTTTGTCGCACATTGCTATTTATCCATTTTATTGCTTCTCATCCTTCCCCATGGACCTCCTAACACCGGGCATTACGCCTCAATCGCGCCAGTCGGTACGTGACATCCGTATCATCAACAACAACAACCGGATCTCATTGGCCATCAGAGCCAAATTTGGCGCCGCCAATGCCTCCACCGCATCCTTTTTGACCACCGATTTGGCTGCTTATACCCAGTTGGTGGGCCTCAAAAGCGGGTCCAACCAAAGCCCGCTACAGAACGTGCATGTTACACAATTCCATGCGTTGCTGACGAGCTTCGAAAAGGTTTATTCCTTGTTGGGCGTCGAAGACTTCAAGTTCGACAGAATCGCCACCCTCGACTTGGCCCGTTTGCAACGCGCCTACAATCCCATTGCCCAGATCACCCACCCGGCCGACTCAAACAATGCCCAATTGTCACAGATCAACACTAATCTCAATAGATTGATCAATCACTACATCCTCCTTACTCTTGGTGCGCATCTTGCAAACGCCACTATTTACCGCACCTTGATTCTCAAGAGCAATTTGGCCTACTGGGAAAATCTACAATCCTCCACCACCAGCAAGTGGATATATTTTGTCCAGACGCTTCCTGCAAAAAGTTTACAGCTTGCGCGCGCCATATTGGATCATGTCAGCTTCCGCCTAGAATCAAGCGACTACGAGTTTAGTTCTTCCACCCGCACCTATTCTACCGTTTCGGAAGACAACCACTTCTACAATAATTGGGTTAGGTGCAGGCACTGGGCCCGCGTGGTCTCAGACACCGCCAGAGTGATCCTAGGCAATTTGTTTGTACAGAACGACCCCAGTATTTCGCTTTTGCTGATCTCCAGCAAAATCAGCAACGTGCAATGGTACAAGAAAATGGCCCGCCATGTCTTGAGAGCTCCTCTCAGTAGTGTGAACCGCGAGGTTTCTGACAAAATTGCCGCCATTTCTCGTCAAGTGGAACAGTCCACCGCCAAGCTCGATTATATGATTGGCATGGAACTTGAGAACAATTTGCAGTCTATTGCGGATTTGGAACATTTGACCAAACAGGGCTCGCAAAGCTCCGACCACTCTGAAAACCACCGTATCAATGCTTTGATCCAAAGTGTATCTGATATCACCACTGACTACAGCACATCGAGTGAACAACCGTCATTTCTCACTCGCTACTGGTTACCACTAGTGATCTTGATTGCATACGGACCCGGCCAAACCCTCAATGCCTACCATAATCGTGATGCCATTATCCATTGGTTCAAGCACAATTTCGTCGATACAGTGTACGGCTTTTTCAAAAACTGGGTCATTAAACCGATCGGTGACATGCTCAACATTCTTAGACACGATGACGAATTATCCATTACGTCCAAAGAATCGTTGAAATCAGACTTGGATTCGTTGGAACGTATGGTGGTGGACTTTTTGAAAGACGAACACGTCGCGGTAGATCCTCAGCAGATCCACCAGGCAATCCAAAGTGGTGATTTGACTTCGTTGATGTCAAAGTACGAATCGCAGCTTCGTTCTCCCATAAAGTCTATCGTGAAAGGTCTGCTTATCCGGTCGTTATTGATCCAAGTGCAAAAGACAAAGGTTGACGGTGGTGTAGCCATTAATGGTATCGATAAGCTTCTCAAATCGCAACAGTTGGTGTTTGGAATAGTCTCCATAAGTCCTTCTCTTTTCATCATTTATAAGCTTTGGCAATACGGCTGGGGTGCCCGTCCAATTTCTGTCAACGGCAAGCAAGTCAATGTGCTTTGTTTGAAGGGCTTAAACAACATCGAGGGACTATTGATAAGCAATCGCAACAACAAAAACGATGGCAGTTTGCTTGTGGAAACTGTGAACCTCGTGATCACCGCCCAGCTATTGATTCCAAAGGAGTTAAAGAAGGACTGGGAACGTGATTTGAATGAGTTGAATAATCCAAGCCATAGTGTGGAAGTGAAGCTCGACATCGTGCGCAAGATCTGGAACACCTATGGCTACTATTTCAGATAAATAACCCATACAATAACAATTAATAAACACAACGAGATGACTAATTCGTCAGTTAATTACAATCACAATAAGATAACCAAGCAGTCAGTTAATTTATACAATACAATTAATTCAAAAATATCCAATTATCAGAATTAGTATTTATTACTTATATCAATACAATTTTTCAATACTTGTAACTCAAGTTAGTACAAATTTGATTAACATTTGCAAAGTACATTTTGCACCCAACATAAAAAATACACTGATATATTTGTAGGCTGTGATCCTCCGGCCGCACTATAGAATTAAATAAACCATGAATTATGATGTTTTACTCATAAGTTTTATATATAGCTGGTCTATTGTAGTCTTGGTACCACCGGTACCTTTGATTAGCCGCTAAAATTATACTGGTAAACTACTTTCGTGCTTACTTGATTTAATACAATTTTGTAAATTGAAACTAAATATGGTACAACAGAATATTGCTAGAAACCTCACGAGACTCCTATTTATGTGAACAGTTCGTAAATCATGAGGCCTAACAGCCAGTTAAAGAATTCTTTGGGACTTTGTAACCCCCGTCAGCGAACGAAGTAAGGTTAACATTCTCGTATATGTTTATATGTTCTTGGATGTAATCGTAAGTAGGATAATCACTAGGGTCACATCCAACATTTGTGCTACCGCTAGGTTGGTATACTCTGACGTAATCTATTCTGAACTCAACTGGAAAGTGAAGAGAAGGCCAATTGATGTAGGCCCAGTTATTGGATATACCCATGTTCATGATAATCGACATGGGTTCTTTGGAAAGCGGTCTCCAGCCAATGTTACCGTTTGGATGTAATGCATTGGCATATACTGTGAAAGTTGGGTCTTGTCCGACAAACCATTGCAAATACCCGTCCTTGTCGTCGTTCAAATATTCGTAACCATACGTTTGGAAGTTGTGGGCACTGCCACCACGTTCGTACCAAGTAGTGTTCAAAACGGTTACGGCAGAAAGAGCCTGCTGGAAGGGACCACCGGTATAAGCGTTCATGGTCGTGACTTTATTGTCGTAGATTTCAACAAAAGAATAATCAGGGTAGTACCAAATGTCCATAGGAGCCAACTGCAACGATTGGGAAGCAACACCATTTACAATTGTGGTATCGGCTTCTGCTTCAATGACATCGATTTCCGGAGCACCTCTTCCAACACCTGGGTTAGGATGGTTTTCACCCTTACATGTACAAGAGTTAAGTCTTTGACCTGGCAAGTATGAAATACCGTCAGTTGAAGATTGGTTAGGAGTAATTCCAGCATCACAAGCCTCATAAGAATATGGCCAGACACCTTCTGTAGTGGCCAAATAACCAGGACGGGCCAAATTACCCATAGTCCATAAACCGGGCCAGAGACCAGAAAACCCACCATAGTTGGGAAGTCTTGCCGATATTTCGATTTTTCCCTCGGTAAAACACATCTTGTTCCAACTTTGCACCATTCCTGATCTGTAGAAGAGATCGTGGTTCTTGAATGCATCCATACGCATGTTTAAAGTTCCGTTAGCTGTAGAAACTGCATCAGGATCGTACCATTCCAAGTCCTTGGTGGCATCGTAGTGTAAGTCAGGAGCAGTGAAGAATTGGTCATCGCCTTCGTAAAACGTACGGCCTTCAGCATTAAACTCATCAGAAAACACCAAGTCCCATGTGGAGCCATCTTTACCTTTAGTTGTCAAAGAATCGGAAGGGGTATCAGGATCAATCAAAGACGTACGAATACTGCTCAAAAGGGGATAGCTGTAGTGGGTCAAGATTTCGTATGATTCAGGCTTGACGTAGTTGGTCACACCTGAGTAGGTCAACACTGGAAGCAAGATGAAGACCAATGCAATAAGAAGAAAGAGGAAGAGCATTCCGACAAGTCCACTTATCGTTCTTCTATCCATCACTTTGAGATCTGCAAAGAATCTATTTTTATCGTAGTCAGCATCTGCTATAGGATCAGGGTTGTGCAAATAGTCATCGGCTTCCTTTTCGTCAATATGAAGCGGAAATGACGAGGCGGGATAGCCACCAAAAGGACTGAAATCCTGTCCACTTGAAAAGGGGTTTGATGAGATGGAAGACGATTCACCATCAGAGCGATGGGACTTTTCAGCGGCACCAGCGGCACCGGCGGCACCAGCGACTCCAGCGGCACCAGCGGCACCGGCGGCGTTGACCAAGTTCGACAATGAGCTCGATGAAACTACGCGAGAACCGGCCATCGAAGGGTATCTATCGAATTCAGATGGTACAGTTATGTTATTGGCAGGAACACTGTTGTATCCCATGGCGGCATAGCCCTTGGAGGGTCGAGGTGGGGCTGCCGACGAGGACGACCCGCTGGCACCAGCCAGAGGATCTTCACTCGATGAGTTATCGTTGGAAAGGAGCTTGGAAGTGGTATCATTTTGGTTGAAAAAACCGTTGTAAGCGTTAAACGGTCTTCCATATTCTCTGTTGACGTCCTCTTCTGAGGACGTAGCGCTTGATCTTTGGGGCGATTCGTAGGATGATTCCTCCAACTCATGTGCTGCTGTGAACGGATTCGTCACCTCGTCTTCGTTAGACACATGAAAACGTGGAGCGTTCAGCGTCAAGTCTCGTTGGGCCATGGCGTTGTATAAGGAAGAGTGGTGGTAAAAACAGCGTTGCCAAATTAGATCAATTTCGAGATACTATTTTTAAGCCTATACAGGTCACGTGCGATATGGAAAACCCAAAAGGGGAAGAGGAGAGGTAATCGACGCAGTGATCTCCTGATCGCCGGGTCTATATAAGAGAGAAGTGATCGAAATGGTGTGGTACTGATTACTGTGTATACTACGTTTTCTATGGATAGCGCTACCGTTCTCTACTATAACATGGTGTTGCAGTGTTCTATGTTTTCTATACTTTTTTTCCTTATTTTTTGCTTGGTTGCTAGCCGGTGTTCTATGGCAGTGTTGTGTTTACCGATTTGTGCATTCCATATTGAGAAGAAACAACAACGTTGCGGACTGGGATGTGCGTGCCAGCCTGGGAGTTACGCGCGGCTGTGCTCGCACCAATATGACATTACTTGTCAAATGCGACGAATAATAAACCTATTTGAGCCTATGTTGTTGGGCGCTCAGCCTCAGCAGAGGTATGCCATATTTACCGTGCCTGTCTGTGTTACATCGCTCGTAACATAACACAATGTGACTTCTAGACTCCTACTTGCAACCGCACTGCCTGGCCCCTCCAGGCTCATACGCATAATACTAGTCACGTGAATGACATCATGACTGCAAAATATGTTTATTATTAGGCACCAACCATCAACTTGAGAAACAGGTCGATGGCAGAGGTGGCGGCCAAGCTGGTGATTCCGGCGTTGGTGTCGAACGGAGGACTGACCTCGACCACGTCGGCACCCACCAAGTTTATACCTTTTAGTCCGTCCAAGAGAGTCAACAACTCGCGGCCACTGAACCCTCCGATTTCCATGGTCCCAGTGCCCGGGGCGTGTGCCGGATCTAAAACATCTATATCTAGAGACAAGTACACCGGCTTGTTGCCGAGACTCAGTTTAAGCCTGTGCAAAATCCCCTGCGCTCCAATGCGGTCGATTTCGCGCGCCCCAATTATGGTGAATCCGCAGTCGCGATCATGGATCCCATCGTAGGCCTCATCGATGTACGGGGCTCGGATACCAACATGGAAGTTGCCGTTTTCTGCTATGTACCCTTGTTCGTGTGCGTAGTGTAAAAACGTTCCGTGGTTGAGTCCACTGTAGTCCGAGATCCCGCCTCCGAGAATCTCAGGGTCCCAGGTATCAAGATGCGAGTCAAAGTGGATCACATGGACAGGCTCGCCCAACGCTTCACGTATAGATTTAAGTGCCATCAACGTGATGGTGTGGTCTCCACCCACGGTGATTACACGGGGCACCTTATTTACGTTGCCTGAATGTTGGTGAATGGCGCGGTGGCCCCTATATAGCTGGTTCAACGCAATGCGGTTGTCAAACGGAGTCATTGCTACATCCCCGCAGTCCACAATTGTGTAGTTATGGGTGGTGCTGTCGTACGGATTTACGGGATACGGACCCTTGCTTTTTTTGACGCCCTTGCCAAGTCTTCTTGCAGCCAGTCTGACTGCTTCGGGCCCAAATCGTGCGCCAGGTCTGTACGACGTTCCTGTGTCAAAGGGCGCACCCACAATAGCTATATCAATTTTGTCGTAGTCATACGTTGTGGGGTCAAAACAGCTTGCGTAATCAAGGTGCGCATATGTGAGAATCCCGCCAAACATATTTTGGCTGAAATTGATGTCTGAGGTATCGTCGTCTGGAGGCAAATTGAGACGGGTTTGTATATTGATGTAGTGTTGGTGCGAAGCAGAGTATTGGTCTGCCTGCTCTACACCTTTTTGTATAAGTTGGATTTTGTGTTGTCTCAGGCTCTGGGACTCCACAAGCTGGCCGTAAAGAGTGTCCATAAAAGAATCCTCTATTGTGAGGTATCCTACCGATTGAGCTGCTGCGAACGAAGCCACTATCTTGATGAGTAGCGCCCTGCTGAACTTCATTTTCTTACTACTGTCTTTCCATATCGAATGCGCCATATTGGGCCCTCTTTATATGTGAATAATTGCGCCTTATCGGGCCATTTTTTGCGCGCGCGGAAACTTTCCCGCTAAAACCGCACCTTTTCCGCTAATCACCAACATTATATGGGTGTATTGATTCTATACTAGTACATACATTGAGTTCTCCTCTTTTTTGTTCATTGCCTTAATATATGAGTTGTGATCCCCACAACAAAAAGAGTAATCAAGGCCATATTCCTCACCATACTAATTCGATCGTGTTTATATGTTCTGGTATGGGTTGCTTTTTCTTCCAAGTCCAACTTTTCAAATTCTCCTTTCTGTTGGTATGCGACTGGCGTTTCATCCTTTTGAGCTTTGGGCTGCTCTTTATCCACAGCAGGTGGAACGAAACGCTCTGGCCTAGCCAATAACTTCTTCGTAGGTTTAAATGAGCACATGCTTAGTGAGTATTGTAATATATTTGTACTTCAATCTGGGGAACTATTTGGAAGTCCTGCATATAAATACAGTGATTGGGTGCAAAGAGCCTTGCAAATAAATGGGCTATCCCTGTTACTAGTGGATGGCCTGGGCTATAAGCCAGGTTTCTTCTTATGAGTACTTGGAAGGATTCAACCAAAATAGCAAATATACTCCAAGAGGAGTAGCGGTTCCATCAGTCAAGCAAATAGTAGTTACTGATTAACTGAGATGTTTTGTACAATACAATAAATATTTAGTTACAATATAGTTGATATTTCGGCCACATTATGCCACGACAATTATTACATTGCTATATCTTAATTTGTTTATTAATCAATCTAACCATCTTCTCTTTTTTGAAGCAGAGCTCAACGAAGCCTTTGAAACCCTTTCACTAGCAGGATAGTAGTAAGTAGGGTAAGGAGCTATGGTGGCTTCGTTGGCAAGAGAGGTGGGGGTGTAGGACCAACCAGGAGTCAAGGTTGATTTCACGTTGGGTTGACTGCCAATAGTCTTGAAATAAGACACTGAACTGGTAGGAAATACTCTTGACCAGGTGGTTGCAGTGACCTTGGAGCCAGGTTGGGTCTGCATAGGAGCATATCTCGTTTTTCCTGTTTGTTCAGTATACGGAATAGAGAATGAAGCAGAGTTCACAGAGGTACCACCACCGGCAGACAACTGAGCATCTGGTGGGTCACCTGTGGCAGTTGGAGTCAAGGAGGTTTGTTTGGCAGCACCATCGACGGTTATAGTTACTAAAGCAGATCCCGACATACCTGTCAATTGAAACCTAGGAGTGTAATGAATGGTATATCCGCTTTTGAATTTTGTATAGATTTGAAAGTAGTACCATCCACTTGGAGCGTCGTCAGCATCAATATCGGCAGTATACAGGTCTGAATCAAGCGACTTGGCGGACAAGTAAGTCTTGAAACAATCAATATCCAGGTTGTCACCTGTACAAAGAGATATGGTGTATGATTGGGCGTTCAGAAGAGAGCTGTCGTCGTCTGAATCGTCATCTTTCCAGCTGATTTTGACAGAAGCAGCGCTCCCAGAAACAGCGTACTTGTCTCCAGCACTTGGAGCAGTGATATCAACATCTGCCAATACTTTGGTGCATAATGAAGACACCAAAAGGATAAATAGACACTGTAAATTCATGGTTTGGATCAACAGTTATGCTAGCACGCTCGGTGATATGAAAAGGTTTATTTGCACTTGGAAGCGTCGAGAAGGCTTAAAAGGCTTGAACGTAGCTGTTTTGTAATACTGATCCGTGAAACTATGGGCGTAGTGGGTGAGTAAACGAGAGGGTCGGAAGCCGAAAATGAAACAATAAAGTGTGGTTCGGAATCGATGGGTTCGGCAGAGTCGACTCGGTGTTGACTTTTAAATGGTTGACACGGTAGATTTGTCTTTAAAACTCTGTCCTCCTGGCGTCTCTTGTTGATGGTTTAGTCTTTTGAATTTGCGGTGAGCTCAGATAGTTTTGCGGTTGGCGCACGCACTTCTTTTTTTGGATTTGTGCTACGATTGTTGTTTGTATCTTTTCGGGGCTGAGCAGACGTGTCAGTGGTACTGAACGGGACAGACAAGAAAAAGCAGAGACAAGACCAGCAACAAGGCGGAATGGGCAAGAGGACATGATACAAGTGAGTGGCGGGACCCTACTGCTACGCTCAAACGAAGGTGCCGCCGCAGCCGTGTGGGGTTTACTCTTTCAAGAAGTTCAGCATTATTATGTGCAATGCTAAGAATAGAAGAAGGTTGCTGCAGTTCGCGGTGCCAAAAGGTGCGATTGCAGGAATAGTTTATTCAGAATGGAAGCGCAAGGGGAAAACCTTCCACGAGCAGTCGTGTCACGTTCGAGAAGTGGGCACGTGACCGTGGGGGTCGCGTGCGTAAGCTCGTGACGTAGGGCCTGTAGATTCTTGCCACTGAGGCGGGTGCGATTTGCAAGGGTGCGATTTGCAAGGGTGCGAGTTTTGGATGCAATTTTCTGTCTGTCAATGTGATGTGCTGCACTTGATGGCTGCTCACTCTAATTTTGACATATTCTGCTAGTCAATGGCAACTCCTAGTTTAATATACATCGTTGATCATCTGTAACGTGCACGATTGCTACCGACGCCACTACACTACTGGTAGCCACCCGCGGGGCTTACTACCAAAATACGGAATTAGACCGGCTTAGATGGTGGTCCGGCCGAGAGCGCGAATAATAAAAAACAATCGGCTCGTATACGATCGGCCGGGACGTTTGAATAGACGCCGAAAGATCCCGAGGGCTTCTTGGCGCCACTGATTTCTACTCCCTACGAGGTTGCATACTGAATATTCGTAACGTCATTAGTGTCTTATATAAATGCATAGTTAGGTAAAGTGAACTTTCTTTTGTACCTGCTCAATGTATGGATTGTCAAAGTAATCATAGTCTTGTGAGTATGTAGACAGTTGGTTCGTGTTGACCAACTTGAGAGAGACATCGATTATTATGTCACTCGCGAATAATGAGGAATCATGCAGGCGCGGTACCTGCAAATTTTGCGTCGTAAAGCAGAACTGGTCCAGTTCGTTTATGGTAATATCTTCCGACGCCACTGGTGCGATTTGGTGCAAGTGGGTATATTCGTTAAATGATATTTGGGGCAGGCCCATGACATTGCCTGTCAATGCTTGGCTGGAACTCACCACTGTACTGTCACGGCTTGTCTTGATTTCCGGGAAAGTTGAACTCCTACGAAGCATCCCACTACGTGGTGCTGAGGCCTTGGTAGTAGTCAATTTGGCCTCGGAATTACTTCTGCTAGGTCTTTTGGGGCCTACGGACATCGACCGCGGCGTTTGAGACTCTTTGCTACTCCTCCTTCTATAAATTTTGTTCTTGATGTACCCGAACGGGAAAAGTAACGGCAGAAGTTTAGACAAAGATTCCATCATTACTCTTGAAGTTCGTGCTATCCCTGAGTTGTGAGGGAATTTCAAGGATATATATATTATGCATTGCAACGGCTGAAATGCAAAAAAAAATAGAACGCTTCGCGCTTACGTTACTAAAGCGCACAAGTGCTTGGCGTTTTTTCGATATGACCTTATATTTTCGCATGCGAACGGTTATTTCGCATGGGAACGGTGGTAGACGGAGAACACTTCCGCATACAAAATGTCTCCGTGCGCGCCGGGCACTGTACGAAATGGGTAAGAAGTCGGGGTTTGTAAGGAAAATAGGTCTCGCCCATATGATTTCTAAGCTATGGGAAGGCCGTATTGTATTAAAAGCCCGTATTGTAAAAGATATCAGTTAGTTGCAGTATTCGACTCTCAGTGCATGCACTTCACTTTTGGCACGTTAAAGCTTAACTCAGTACACTGAGATACAATTATGCTAACTACAAAAATTAACTTTTCACTTTAAATCGGTGCCTGTATTACTTATTATATATCCATATAAACCTTAATGGGCGGATAAAGGCGTGACCCCGTGCATTCAGATTTATGGAACCAGATGGAAAAAGATTGAACTGAGATCCTGCTCACAACCTCATCGGAAAAAAATATATGGCGGGCTCATCGGGTAAATTGACAGCTTTTTAGGTATTGGCGTAGTCTAAAATACGGGTGGGATTATCCACCTGGGGATCGATGGCATTACCACATCGCAATAGGTTTTCGTTATCGACGCAGTAGTAGTTTGGAGTGTCACTCTGGCTGAAAAACACCATGCCGTATTTTCGGTACTGTTCCCTCACAAGACTTTCCCATTTCTCGGTACGAATGGAACCAACGTCGCTACCGAGCTTTACATTTCTTTTCTTTGCCCCGCCAAATCTCTTCAAGTTGAATGTCGCGAAAACCTGTACCGTTTTGCCCTGGGGAACGGTGCATTTGATTGAACCGGAATTTTCGTGGTTGAGCGTGACGCCTCCCCATTTGATCCCAAGGCCCGCACCGAAAACTAAAATGTTCGCACTGAGGGAGGTTGCAAAAGAAACGCCAAAACTTTGGGCCCATGCGTGCGTCTGCGTATAGCTTCCGCCACTACTGGAAAGCGTGGATGAAATACAGTAGCTGGTCGGGATATCTGGAACCGAAATATCTTCACACTCTCCATACTGGACTTCTACCATATCAATTGCGGTTGGGCCGATCCATGGCCTGTAGGAGTCATCTAGCTCGCTGTTGCCGAAATAGTATACAGATCCCGTATCTTGTATTTCGATGACGGTTTTGGCAGCCATTTCGCGGTTTTTCTTTTTGAGCACTTTGGCCCAAAATTGGGATCTGGTAAGATCTGCGACACTAGAGAACTTGTGGTGGTCATAGTGCGCGGAAGGATTTGGAGCTTCAAATGCAGATACCGTTGTATTGTTGTAGAAGAAAGCATCGACAGTACACAAGAGAAGTACCAAGACACACGCCCAGCACTTTTTGACACTGCCCATATTTACCGCTCCCCCTGCTTGGAAGTTCCGCTAGTTATGTAGGTTTGTGGGGCATACAATAGTTGCGAATTTTGCAGCCGCGGAAAAAAAAATGTCAACATCTCAGAACTTCCCCAGTGTTGCTACGCTAGTAAAGCAGATACCGTTTCAACCATCACTACGGAAACAGCCGCGCTACGGCCTGAAGCAAAGTGTGCTATTGAGGAGTGAACAGCATTCGAATCTAACACCCACTCAAAGTCTCCATTGCTGCCATCAACTACTCACTACACTCACCTAGATTGATGGCACCACTCGTTTACGATAACTACTATTACTTTTACGTTGATTACTTTTAGCTTGATTACTAACGGCTACTCCACATCTCATTGCTCTTTGCACTGGCGGTTATCAGGTATTTTGGCGTGTGGGTAGCGGGTTACCGAATTAAGCCATGCGCGCGGATCCCGGAACCCTCAGATGTAAAGGTTAAATAGAGCGGCTAATCCATGCTAATCACCGACTCATCCACTATTCACGCAATGGCACCACAATTAAAGAACCCTAACTTGATCAGAAGTCAACCATTTGTCAACGGACAATGGATTGACTCTAAATCCACCAAGACTTTCACCGTCACTGATCCCGCCACCGAAGAATTCATCATCGAATTGCCAGACCAAACCCCAGAAGAAATCGACCATGCTATACAAGTTACATACGATGCATTCGAAAAGTACAAGCAGACCAGTCCATACGACCGTTCCAAATGGTTAAGAAAGTTCTACGACCTCATTATGGAAAACAGCGAAGATTTGGCTGCCATAATAACTTGGGAAAACGGTAAGCCACTCCCGGAAGCTCTTGGCGAAATCAAGTATGGTGCATCATACTTTGAATGGTTTGCCGAAGAAGCAAAGAGATTATACGGTAACACTATCCAACCAGCCAACCACAATAACAAGATCATCACCTATAAGCAACCAGTCGGTGCTGTTGGATTGTTGTGTCCTTTCAACTTCCCTAGTGCTATGGGAGCACGTAAGGCTGCCCCAGCTTTGGCCGCTGGTTGTACCACCATTTTGAAGCCAGACGCACAGACTCCTTTATCTTCATTGGCCCTTGCATACTTGGCCAACGAAGCTGGTTTCCCTGCTGGTGTGTTCAATGTTGTTCTTTCCTCAGTTGAAAGCACTCCACAATGTGGTCTCAAATTCTGTGAGTCGCCATTGATCAAGAAAATCAGTTTCACCGGTTCCACTCCTGTCGGAAAGTTGTTGATGAAACAATCATCTTCTACCCTTAAGAAGTTGTCCATGGAATTGGGTGGTAATGCTCCTATCATTGTGTGCAACGACGCCGATATCGACTTTGCTGTTGAACAATCGTTGATCAGTAAGTTCCGTAGTTTGGGTCAAACTTGTGTTTGCGCCAACAGACTCTATGTGCAATCAGGTGTGTACGATGCCTTTGCTGAGAAGCTTGCTCAAAAGGTGCGAGAATTCAAAATCGGTAATGGTTTCGACAAGGGTGTTACTCACTCTTGTCTTATCAACGAAAGAGCTGTTGCCAAGGTTGAAGACCACGTCAAAGATGCCATTTCCAAAGGTGCGGAAGTTCTTGTTGAAGGTGGAAGATTACCATTGGGTAAGAACTTCTATGCACCAACCGTTCTTAAGAATGTCACCAGCGACATGAAGGTTGCCTACGAAGAAACCTTTGGACCTTTGGGTGCCATCTTCAAGTTCGAAACCAAAGAAGAAGTCTTGAAGGCATGTAACGATACTCCTTACGGATTGGCTGCTTATGTTTTCTCCGAAAACCTCAACACCATTTGGTACATTTCTGAAAACTTGGAAGCCGGTATGGTTTCTGTGAATGCTGGTGCATTTACTGATGCTGCATTGCCATTTGGAGGTGTCAAGGAGAGTGGATTTGGAAGAGAAGGTAGTCTTCACGGTATTGACGATTATACTGTGATCAAGTCTATTACCTTGGGAAATGTTTACCGTTAAATAAGCTCCGAGCAAACTGACCAACCGAGCGAAGCGAGAGAAGTTAGTACGAATAGAAAATAGATGTAGCAATAAAAGATACGAAACACGATATAACGTAGTAAAAGAACGAAACACGATAAAAAGTAGTAAAAGAACGAAATACGATCATAAACGTAGTTGATTGAGTGAAACGTTAAGCAACTAAGGCAAAGTAAAATGGGTGCAAAAATTTATCAGATTACCTATTATACTACCGAAATACAAAATTAATTTTATTTATTTACGGAACATAATTAACTATTGTTAAGTAAATATCTAGGTACTTATGTTGGATTGACAAATAGAGAGCATAAACAAGCTATGATTATTTATGGTTTTTACCTTAATATTCTAAACTATTTATTGCGATTTAATTAGTTATAAATGAAGATATTTAATAGTAAATCTCTATAAAAATTAGATCATGGATGTCACTAATTATTCTGATTACCACCATTGCATAAGCACTGGTATTGTACCAATGATTACGAAGTTCTTACCAGAATATATTATTTGCATTTTATGATCTACTGATAAAATTCAATAATTAGAGTGAGCACTAAATGTATTCAATGTAAGCATTTAGCAGCTATCAACACCAAAAATGATCTAGTCAGTATAATTCCCAAATGGTCTATAAAAACATAACTTCTGAAATGATAATGAACATTCCAATTACATGGTGGATTTGGATTCGAATAAATGAATATATATTGAGGACTTCATAGATCTAATCATTATAGCGGATTCTTCTGACTCTTGTTCTTCACAACTGTCGCTAACTTCTCTCGCTCGTTCAGCTAGCAAGCATACTTTTTAACAAACCCCTCGTGAAATTTCGTCCATCTGTCCACCCATTCAGTTCCTGGGGCCAAAAACGTAGTTCTCAAATGATAAGTCCCTTCGACCTGGCCAAATCCGTTGCCAGGAATACAGCATATACCGGTGTTTTCCAACAAATCGATGCAATAAATATCATCGGGCTGCTTTTCCATTTCCTTGGCTTTCTCAAAAAGCTTGGGGTACTTTTGTTTGGTAAAGTGGAGCCTTGGAAACAAGTACATGGCACCCTGTGGTTTGTCGCAAGACACATCGCGCATGGCTACGAACGAACTGTGCAATGCGTTGGCTCTTGTTTGGAGGTCTTTGGTTATGGATGTCCTTTCCTTTTGGTAAAGTTCAAACGACTCGTCGCCCTTGACAGGTGGATTGACCATCAATTCGACAATGCACTGGCCAGTGACCACCGAACACAAATTGATACTGGCCAACTTGAAAAGAAGGGCCTGGACTTCGGGCGAAAATCCCACCAACTCCATGTACCCACCGCGCTGGCCACATTCACCACTGACACCCTTTGAGATCGAATGGAGTGAAGCCAACTGTACTGCGCCATAGAGATGGGGATCGGCATTTTTCATTTCACTCAACACCTTTTTCATGGAGATGAATTTTCCTTCAAACACGTTTTCCTGGTAGACTTCATCGGATATGATGAGAATGCCATGTTCGGCTGCGATTTTTATGAGTTCCACCATATCGTGTTTTTCAAGAGTAGAACCTGTAGGGTTGCCCGGGTTGATGACCACCAAGGCCTTGATGTCGACGCCCTTCTGGCTGTTTTCCTTGATGAGGTTTCTGATTTGCTCTGGGTCGGTGGACCAGCCGTTATTTTCATCAAGGTGGTAGCCAATGGGTTTGGCATTGTTCAATGCAATTGAGGCGGTATAGAGCGGATACTGAGGAATGGGAATCAAGAACCCCGCGTTAGGGCCCGACGATAACAATTGCAACAAGTAGCTCACGGCAGCAGACGCACCAGACGTCAAGAATATGTTATCGGGCGAGCTGCTGTAGCCATCTCTCCTGGCAATAAAGTCAGACACCGACTTGCGAATATAAGGAACACCCTGGGAATGGGAGTATGCACCAGGAGCACATGAGTGGTCGAGCAATGCCCGGGCTCTTTTTATGACATCTTTAGGGAAATCGCCGGTTTCCAATAGTTGGGGATGCTGGAGAATCAGCAACACCTGGCGGTACCACGTCAACGGTTTTTGGCCTAGTTGTTGGGGATTGCCTATATTGGCATTGATGATGTTTGGAAACGGCAACCCATGCAGATCAGGATTGGCGTCAATCAACGACTGAAGCTCGTCGGCTCGTATGGGAATGCTTCCTCTTACGGCGTACTGAGCGTCAATTACGTGTTGGTTGAGATCGGCGGGCGTGAGCGGAGGGGCGGGAGTGAATGTAGAGTACATCATTGGTCTTATGCCACCTCTGGCAATGTTACTTAGACATCTGGATATCATTGTCTTCAGTGGTGGTTTTATTGTGGGGGAGGACTGGGAAGAATTTCAGCGGCCTTTCTTTCTCAATGTTTAGCTGACCAATTTTGAAAGTGCGGTAACCAGTAGTTAGTTGAAAAGTTATCTGATTGTGTTGGACGATATAGAAATGCTACGTAATAAGTACTGGGTGCCAAAGATACCGAGATCCGGCAGTGTATCTCCGCGGTGGGGTCTAACCGTTAAGCGAGTGGCGTTATCGTCCTAAACAGTTGCAGTGGCTGTGATTGGAAGTTTGAGTGCGGAGAAAAATTGACTGAATCGACTGAATGCGGAATGCGACTGAATGCGGACTGAATGTGGTGGCATGGACTGAATGCGGACTGACTGTGGACTGAATACATGTCGATGCCATGTTCATGGTGCAATGACATGGTGCAATTACATAGGCAATGAGTAATCAATGCTGGTAAAGACTATGAATAGAGGAGGGTATTATGGTACGTGAATATCCTCGGAAGTTATAAGATCCTAGGATGGAGGTTCTTGAGGTTTTTGTAGGTTGTTTGAGGCTGGTCATAAAGGTCCGAGTAGGATACTCTTCCCATTATATCCAACTCAAGAGGCCGCTATGTAGGTGTATTTTATTGATCACATTTGTGTAATTCTGTCAAATTAGCGGATTTTGTCTTATTTACAGAATTTTGCAGAAAAACAGATAATAAAAAACATGACAAAAATATTAGTATAAAGAAAATGTTATCAGAAATATGTCATCTAAATGTTATCAGAAATGTGAAATGTCATCAAAAGTATGTACCAACTGTCATCAAAAGTATTTATCTGAAATGTCATCAAAAATCAAAAATATCAACATGTTATCAATGTTTAGGATTTTTCTGTAGCTTCACAATAGAGAAAATCGCGGAGCATTCCCCACAACCCCTCTTACGTCTATTGTCACATTTTGCACCCAAAGATTGCCCAGTCTCTGCCACTTGATCTGCTCTTCTACTCGCCAGTACCGCAACACCCAACGCCTGCAACGACGTGACGGACTTCCATTTCAGGGCTTCGAGTGGTACCTTACAGTTGCTGTTTCCTGCACACAAAAAATGCCATTCCGTATAAGAACCCCACGGTCACCATGATTCGGAATCATCATCAGATTCGAATATGCCGTTTCAGGGAGTGGAGATAGAGTCGGACGGGTGTCCCAACAATAATCCTGTGAACGCACACTTGCTATATGCAACCGAGAGCCAAGAAGTATCTGAACAGCCCACCAACCATCAGCGCAGAGTCTCGCTATGTGATATTGGTAACTTGAATCAAGAGCTCGATAGCATTCAAAACCACTCAGACAATAAACTGGAATCGCAGGAATCAGCTGACACTTCGCGAAATTCGCAGACTGCTTCGCCCCAAACCGGTTGCAAAAACCACCAGCGTCGCAAATCGGTCGCCCTCAAGTTCGATAACCCCCGGGTGATATAAACGATAATGACCAAATACCTGAAACCAAGTGCTAAGTTCAATTCCAAATCATTTACTCAAAAAAGTTGACCGCTTCAATCTGGCATTGGCGAGGAAAAAAGGAAATGGCTGCGAAAAATAATTCCTGGTACATATTATGTTTAATGATTCAATACATCACAAGTAGTAAGCATAAAGTAGAAGCAAAAGGCAATTAGTGTTAATGAGAAGTCTAGTAAGTTAATCGTACTGAATAATTAATCAGTGTTGATGTAGTACTGACAATTACAGTAACACTGTTAATAATTTAAAGTCTGAGCAGTCTTGTAATTATTAGACTGTTACTATTGACTGCAAATTAATAGACCGTCAATTAATAGACCGTCAATTAATAGACCGTCAATTAATAGACCGTCAATTAATAGACCGTCAATTAATAGACCGTCAATTAATAGACCGTCAATTAATAGACTGTTACTATTAGACTGTTAATCAATAGACTGCAAATTAATAGACTGTTACTATTAGACTGGTTAATAGTTAATTAGTCTAGTCAATAGTAGTCAATAGTAGTCAATAGTAGTCTAGTAGTCAGTAGTCAATAGTAGCCAATAGTAGTCAATAGTCAATAATTCCACTCCATTGCTAGTTAATAAAAGGTCAAATATCGTCTGTAATGGTCTAGTTACATTAATCGTAGTATATTGAATGATTACTTGGTAACCTATATATATTTAGTGACTTGTGGTATTAATGGCACTTTGTAGTATATTAATCTTGGTAATATTAATCAGTTCCAAAATACAAACTGTCAATAAAACGATGCCTGAACATCCAATCCTTATCCTTAAACCCCTCTTCATTATACCAGACCTTTTCCTTGGCTTCCATAGAACTCAACTTACCAATAACAACCCTAACCAAAGGAAAGAAGTTTTTTATTCTACGCAATCCAATCTCAGTAGACAAGTAAGTACAGAACACAATATCTTCTTGTTTGACCTTGTGGTCCAACAACACTTGTATGGCCATAATGGCGGCCGCTCCACTGATGACCTGGGAGTCAAACAAAAGGATCTTTTTATTGGGGTCTTGGATGGTCGTGGGCAACGACTCGTAATGCAATTGGGGTTCTCCGGTCAGAGAGTCGCTTTGAATCAACAACTTTCCAATCAAGATTTCGGGGAACGTCTTTTTGAGAGAGTTCATGAAACAGTCGCCCGATCTTATAATGTTCACAGCTATGACTTCGTCCATGGCCTTCAAGCCGCTGTAACTGTGGTTTTGGGTCGGGACGCTGATGGCTTGGTAGTTTTCCACAAACTCAATGGCTTTTTCGATGATCAAACCACAGATACGGTCGAAAAAGAATATGAAGTCGCCTCGTTCGGTCTTTTGGTTGAACAAAATGGTGTTGATCACACGGGTCTGGTTGGTGATAGGAAGCAACTTCAAGTTTTGGACCGCTTCGATATCGAACGAGAGATCCACGCCCTTGTTTTTCAAGTGCTGTATGTGGAGCGACGATTTCATCGAAAGCTGGTTCTGGATATGCTGGATCATTAGCGAGATGGCGGTTTCGTTTTCAAGGCCTTTGGGCAACACCAAGTCCGCATTGTTCATGGTCGGAAGCACATAACGGACCGCGTTGGGCTTGACAAACGTTTCCCATTGGATGAGGGCGCCGCCCACGTCTCTGCCACGATGCAAGATGTCTCTGGTCAATCTACGGGCCAAGCAGATGTCGAGATCGGTGTCTACGTAAAGCTTGATGTCCATCAAGTCCAAGAGTCTCTGGTCGTACAAGGCGTAAATTCCCTCGATGATAATCACATTGGCACCGTAAATGGTGGTGGTTTTGGGCGTACGGTTGTGGAGCTTGAACGAGTAGACGGGAATCGACGTCTTTTCGCCTCGCTTCAACGACTTGACGGTTTCGTAGACCAAGTCCATGTCGAAAGAATCGGGCATATCGAAGTCGAACTTGTTCTGGAACGCCAATTTTCTTTCGTCCTCCGTCAACGGATTGTAGAAGTTATCGAACGAAAGCAAAACCGTCCATGGTTGGTTGAGCGCTTGGATGATCTTTTGCGATACTGAAGTCTTTCCTGAGCCCGAATTTCCGGCCACTCCGATGATATACGGTTCTGTCCAGGGAGGAATGTAGGAGGAGTTGCGGGTGGTTTTGGCCGGTTCGTTTGATTTGAAAAACGACGACGACGAGTTGTGTGGATCGGGGATTATTCTGGAGCTCTTCCCCAGATCAGTCTCGGTAGAAGTCATATGCAAGGATTGATTTGTTGATCAATGGACAATAGTATTAATGCGTATTAGTACTGTAATACGTTAATACGGTACTTGTAATAATAATACTGTAATAACACTGCAACACTGTGAATACGTAATTAGTACTATTATTTCTTATTTAAATTTAGTGTATGATCAAAATTTATTTGCGATGCCATTCATCGCGAAGTCCACCAGAATGGATCGCATCAAAACAGGCAAGGGTGTGCGCAGAAGACGATCGCAGAGCGAGAAGCAGGATGGCGACGAGGTGCTGAGTATACCGGAACAGCAGAACCAGTCCAATGCTACCAGTGAACAGGACAACGAGGGCAAACTTGGTGGTGGCGCGGGAGAAACAGAAGCGGGACGTATCGATGAGGTGGGCAAGGTACCAGGCGAAACGTCCAATTTGGGGTTCCAAAGTGCTCCCAGCCGATCTAAGAGCCCGTCCAAATCAGGCAATGGGCAAACTTCAAGCAATGGACAGACCTCGAGGCTAGACAGACCCAATGCCTTTAACGGCGTCCAAGACAAGCGGCGCAAGCACGAATTGCTCCACGCCAAAGCAGAGTACCAAGACAGCGAGCATCACAAAGAACGGAAACGGGACCGCTACGAAAACCAATGGGAAGCAGACCAGCTCAAGAAAGCAACCCAGCTTTCTACTATAGATACCGACAAGATAAACCTCCCGGACCAAGACAAGTACGAGTACGTGTTTGACGAGACGCAGTATGTGGACTTTGACCAGGATTCTGGGTTGCTGGGGGACGAAGTGGAGGACCCAGACCCCCAACAAGACGTCCAGGCCCATCGCAAGACCTTGCTACAGGTCCGTATGTCGCTTCCAGTATACCAGTACAGGCAACAGTTTCTCGATGCGGTGGCCGAAAACCAGGTGCTCATAGTGGTGGGAGAAACAGGGTCCGGTAAAACCACCCAGTTGCCGCAGTACTTGTACGAAGCCGGCTACAGCAAGCGCAAAGACGGGGACAGCCCTCTAGTCATCGGATGTACCCAGCCCAGAAGAGTCGCAGCCACCTCGGTGGCATCGCGGGTGGCCGACGAGTTTGGGTGCAAACTCGGCCAGGAGGTGGGCTACAACGTCAGATTCGACGACAAGTCTACCCCCGGAAAGACCGCCATCAAGTACTTGACCGATGGTATGTTGCTACGGGAGTTTCTCAACGACGACCAGCTTTCCAACTATAGTGCGCTCATGATCGACGAGGCCCACGAACGGACGCTTTCCACCGAGATTCTCCTCAGTCTTCTCAAAGGAATCACGTCATCGCGGCCCGACCTCAAGCTCATCATCGCGTCTGCCACCATCAACGCCAGCAAGTTCTCCGACTTCTTCGGCAATGCCCCCATATTGAATATTCCCGGCAGAAGGTTCCCGGTCGAGATCCACTACACCAAGAGCCCCGAGGCCAATTTCATCCAGGCAGCCATCACCACCATCTTTCAAATCCACTTGACACAGCAATTGCCGGGAGACATTTTGGTGTTCTTGACAGGTCAAGAGGAAATCGATACCATGGAGGAAAGCTTGAACGAGCTGGTGGCCAAGTTGGGCTCGCAGATCAAGCCACTCCTCGTGTGTCCCATATATGCCAATCTTCCCAGCGAGCAGCAAAAGAAGATCTTCGAACCAACACCACCCGACTCGCGAAAAGTGGTTCTAGCCACCAATATCGCCGAAACTTCCATTACCATCGATGGCATTGCCTATGTTATAGACCCCGGGTACGTCAAGCAAAACGTATACAACCCAGGTACTGGTATGGAAAGCTTGGTGGTGGTGCCTTGCTCCAGAGCTTCGGCCGACCAACGTGCTGGTAGAGCCGGTAGAGTGGGGCCGGGCAAGTGCTTTAGATTGTATACCAAATGGTCGTTCTACAACGAGTTGGAACTGAACCCGGTGCCTGAAATTCTCCGTACAAAACTAACGTCGGTGGTTCTCCTTCTTCTCTCGCTCGGTATCAACGATATTGTTCATTTTGACTTTATGGACCCTCCTAGTGCTGAGTCCATCATCAAATCTTTGGAGTTGCTCTACTCTTTGGGAGCATTGAGTTCCGCGGGCGAGCTTACTGGCGTGGGCCGGAAAATGGCCCAGTTTCCTATAGACCCGATGTTCACCAAGTGTCTCTTGAACAGCTCCAAGTACGGAGTATTCGACGAGATCTTGTCCATCATATCAATGCTTGGGGAATCCAGCACTCTCTACTTTAGGCCCAAAGACAAAAAGGAGCAGGCCGACAAAGCGCACGAGAAGTTTGCCGAAATGGCTGCCGCATCCGGCGTTGCCGGCGACCACCTCACCCTCTTGAAAATCTGGAACGAATGGGTCGACACTGGCTACTCGTCCATCTGGTGCCAGGACCACTTTCTTCAGTACAAAACGTTGAAACGGGTGCAAAAAATCCGGACGCAGCTCGAGGCTCTATGCAGGAAGGTTGCAATCGGGGCACCACCAGAAACCCCCGACGCCAACACCTCGCTAATGATTCAAAAGGCTATTGTAGCGGGATTTTTTCCCAATGTGGTGCGGCTCTCGAAGATGGGCGACTCGTATCGCCATCTCAAAAGAAACCAGGCGGTGTTTGTGCATCCTTCATCGTCGTTGTACTCGGTCAAACCACCGCCGCGGATGATATTGTACCATGAGTTGGTTCTTACGAGCAGAGAGTATATGAGGAACTGTATGGTTATAGATGAGAAATGGCTTGGTGAGTTTGCGGGGCATTACTATTCTGCGCGAGAAATGGGAAGAAAGAACTGAACGAGCGTAGCGAGAGAAGTTCGCGATATAGAAGATTCAAAATTGAACGAGAACATAGCGAAAAAATAGCGATAGCAAGTTGTATATACACATCAAGGTTTAATACGAGAGAAGAATAGCGATAGCAGAGTTTGTATTTGTATACATTATAGTTATTTCACAATTGATCTTCCGCGAAAAGTATTGCATTGAACTTTCCTCCTCACGTGACTGGTGAAAACTTATGAATCTTGAAGGATGGTAACACACCAGCCAATGTTCAGAGCACGAAGGCTCCAATTACACGTTATAGGGCGGCACCTGCGTCGGTACTCACTCAAAAAGCAAAATGTACCAACAAATGTAGAGGTAGACGTCCCGCCCATAAACCTCGCCAAAAGCTTCAGCAGTTTCGAATCGTTTTCGATCCAGGGTATGGAAAACGTTCTTCAGATTCTTGAGGATGCCGAATCGCAAGCTGTGCCGAAAAGAAGAGTATCGCCATTTTACGAAGCAGTCAAAAAATTGGACACGCGGTACTTGAACCACTTCACCAACCAATTTGGTCGCCAGATATACACCTACGGGATATTGTACCAATTTAACCTCAAGCCGTATCTCGCCAGTAATCCCAAACTAGTCGGTGAAATCCCGCAAACCATTGCCCAACTACAAGAAAAAGTTGTACATCCGCAAGATAACTCGTACTTTATACGAAACCCCGAACTCAGCCTAGCAAATAAACTCAACTACGCGCAGGCGATAGCGCGGTACTTTATGGCCAACGACGTGCACTGCTTACAAAGGCTATCGATCGATGTGCTCAAGAACTTGAAGGATCATAATCTTTGGTACGACAAAAACATTCGTAGCTACGCGTTGCGGATCAAAGCCCCGAGAGGAGTGCCTGCGAGCAGTCGATACATCCAGCACGATCCCATGGAGTTGCGTAGCTCGCTCGGGATCAATAAGCTGGAAAAAAACATGCTTGTATTTTTGCCGCGCGACGAGCGCTCGCTAGCCCGTCTCAGCAGAATGGACCCCGCGGTGCTAGCAGGATTGGTGCGGTGCGACGAGATGGAGGGAGAAATGGCGTTTGAAATCTTGTGCAAGCGAATTTTTTTGAAAATCCAGGAGGAGAGAATGGCCCAAAAGGAAGGTGCGTCCAAGGAAGGTGAAACGGCCCAAAGGGCAAGAGCAAATCAGTCAAACTTGTTGGCAACCACCGAAGCCGCGTTGCAGGTTGGCGAGTCGCGGCTGCAAATTCCGCATGCAACCGTGCGAACCCTCAGCCCATATATGCGCAGGCAGCGTAGCGACAGCACGGTCGAAAGGGCACCAGCACGCGAAGTGTCGGTATCATATACAAGCATCAACGACACATTGCTAATAGACAAACTACTTGAAAACGAAAACAGTCTTGGTGACTTCAAGGTGGTGGTGGCCCATCGGAGTCGGCTCGCTTCGCGCATGATGTTTTCGCCGCAGTTCCGCGATGCCCTCGCGACGGGAAGCTCGGGGATGGCACGCCAAGGCGAGGACGATTCGAACGTAAAACAAATACTTATCAGCCACTTTGATCGGTTTTTTGGCAAGTTCTACGGCATTGATCCAGTTCGCGCCGAAAAGTGGCTCGTAAATGTATTGTTGGCATGGGAAAGGGTTCCATTGGTGACGCCTACACTAGTGCAAGACGCGTTGCGGTCGTACCGCGAAATGGTGCTAGAGTGCGAGTTGGAGCAGAACCAGAAAATGTGGAAATAGACTAGATAGAGCAATATGTCAAAATAGGAAACAGGTTAATAGTTTAAATTCTAGATCTAGTAGAAACAGGTACGATTGGTCAACAATGGGAAATTACGACCGCACGTTAGCCGCAGTTGTAAACATTGCTTGCATGTGGTGCCAATGGGGTCATATTTATTCTAGATTTAGGTTGTCCCTGAGTATTTACTGTTTCCGGGGTACAAAATCAGTTGCAAAGAAGTGCCAAGGGGACCGTCGCACTAAAGAATGGCCGGTCTATATATAGAGCAGGCACAACAGCGCAAACCCGCACGATCGGCACCATCCACCATCCACCTACCACCCAACCACTACCAACCATTACCAACCACCACCCACAACCACCTGTCACGCCTCTACGCAACCCCCACCTTGTCTGTCATCTACGCAAACCCCACCTTGTCTGTCAGGCCTAGATCTGTGTCTCCCCCTTGTGCGCGCGTGAAATTTCTTTTTGACGCGAATTTCAAAATTTCACTCCAAGGGTTAAAAAAAATCGTGTCGTGCCTTGTCCACATCGTTAGCCGATACTAACCCACGTTAAGACAAGTGATTATTTTATCAACTTGAGTTATTCATCATTCGTTTGATATCTACCTGGCCGTGTCCATAGCTACGTTCCTTTCAACGGAGACCAAACAACCGTTCAACCTGAGACTCAAATACACCAACACGTTTGGTAGTTCGTCGTTCTTTAATCACTAAATCAATGGGTGCCTACTACACCATACTACTTCTTGCGTTGGTAAGTTTGGTTAATGCCAATACACCAGTAGGATGTTACTCGTCGGTGTCTGGAACTTCCAAAGGTACTTACATGTACATGTCTTCGGCGTACTGTATATCTGAGTGCCCCGATTCGCCGTACGTGGCTCTTACAGGCGGTAACGAATGTTACTGTTTGGATTCGCTTCCAAGTTCGGGCTCCACATCTTCATCGACCTGTAGCACATCTTGTGTTGGGTTCGATCAGGAATCCTGCGGTGGCAAATCGGCATATTCTGTTTATAAGGGTACCGGAAGTGGCGGTTCAAGCGCTGCTGCTTCTTCTTCTTCCTCTTCTTCGGATACTGATTCATCGAGCTCCAGTTCGTCGTCCTCCTCATCCTCCACTGCCGCCTCATCAACTTCCCCATCTTCCACCACGACATCCCACACCAAATCCAGTTCTAGCTCAACTACAGACTCGGTGACCTCGGCCCCAGAGTCGTCCGACGGGACCACAGTGGTAACAACTTCTAGTGGGAACTCGGTATTATACAAAACCGTCACGCAATCATCTCCTTCCAGCTCCGCAACTTCGTCCAGCAAACCAAACTCCAACGACTCCAAGAAATCTACCAATACCGGTGCCATTGTGGGTGGTGTGGTGGGAGGTATTGCGGGTCTAGGTGTCATTGTTGCCATTGTGTTCTTCTTAATGAAACGCCGCAATGACGACGATGAAGACGAAGAGGAATTCTACGATAAACCCACCGGCTCCTCCATCAGAAGAGGCAACACTGCCAAGGGCTCCAAGAGAGTAAAGTCACCTTTAGATATGCCCATGGCCAATCCGTTTGTTCATCCATCGGATCATTCTGTCGGAACAAACAGTGGAATACTGGGATTATCGGCTCCTAGCGGGCTCACCGATCCAAGAATGAATCCAATAATGATGGGAAGAAGAAGGTTGTCGGAAGGATCGTTGGCAGACGACGCCGATTATTCCAGGCATGTTCTCCAGGTAGCCAACCCCGATGCCTAATATATATATATACCCATTTTCTGTCATTTAATTTTTGTAATCAGATTATCTGATAAGGCCTTTATTTCTTCCTCCTACTTTCTTTGGTGTTTTATAGTCAATATAAAAAATTAACTCTATGACGAGTAACTGAACGAGCGATAGCGAGAGAAGTTAGCGAGAAGTTGAAATGCGAAAAGTTGAATTGCTAGAAGAGTAAGATAGCTGAATAAGAATCAAAATATTAATAGTAAGCATCACCTCTAAAATTGTCTTTATTAATAGCGAGTAGCGAGAAAAGTAGCGACAAAAGTAGTGACAAAAGTAGTAATAGCCAGAACAGTAGCGACAAAACTTACTCCTAAAACAATAAGACGGTGAGGGTAGGACAGGTGCTAGCGCGAGGAACTAATGTACATAGTTTTATCGTCTTTACCTACTCCACAAGAACATCTCAGCATATTTCCCCTTCCATTTTGCTTCATGATAGTCAATAGCTATTGACGCAGCAGATAGCGAGAAATAATAACGAAAAATAAGAGTAAATATAATAAATATCATAACAAGAGGTAGATTCAGAATAAATGTGTGATGGTCGCTACTACTGTGGATTCCGTCATCTTATCCATTTAATCCACATACTTTTATCGATAATTGCTATCTCTCGTCAGTGCTTTCTCGTGCAGCGACTTCTCGCTATCTCTCGTCAGCTTTCCTGTAGCAACTTCTCGTAGTGAGGAGAATATACTATTACTGTAAGCGGAAGTTCGGTGGGCCCACGTGACCGAACCAACTAATTATCGCATCCGACCACCACCCGGGGCACTAGATTGCCACCAACTAATACAGCACGGAACATTCCGATTGTACGTTTTAATCCATTGAAAGAACTTTTGATTTGACGTGCTCTTTTGATCATCCACATTTCCTTTTTATTTCATCCCTACCTTCACTGCTTTCTCCCATCAGCAGCTAATATCTGGCCATTGAACAGGCCACTTTACCACCAAACAACTTTCAACAACTATAACCTATTGAACTCAACCAATATTTGATATCGTGCTAAATCTATCCAATATGATTTCAAACAACAGCACAAGATCGGGAACTCCCTTACAACCACAAGCATCCAAATCATCGGTGCCCGCTTACGAAAGATCATTGCACGAAAAATTCAGCGAAATGTATAACTTATTGTTGACCATTAAGAACGACCGTAACAGTTTCTTCAATTCCAAACAAATCTGTCGGATTTATGACGATTTCTTGAACTTGCTCCACGAATTAAAGTTGACAAGAAAGGACGAAGAACTCAAAGGTATAACCCTCAATTTGCCCAACCCCAACGATCTGCTCACCGACGATATCTGGCAATTGGTGTCGCTATGTTTTCTTACCTGCGGCTTGACCAAATACGCCCCGGCAACATTCTCCTGCTTATCCACAGTGTACAAGGTGCTTCAGCATTTACGTGAAGGACAAGTATACACATCGGACGACATGAACCAAGTGAAGCAGAGACTTGCGTACATCGAAGAAATCGTCAATTCGGGCCACGGCGATGAAGAAGACGATGATGAAGACATGTACCCCGATAACTCCAAGATATACAGCGATCCTCCATCCAACAATATTCACAAGGATGAAGAACAGCTTATTCTCAAGGTCAAGCTCAAGAAATGCCAGAACTTGTACAATGAGCTTGAAAACAACGTCAAATTCATTCCTGCTGGTCTTGAATCCACGTTCAATCAGTTGACCGCCATCCGGAAATCACTCATGAACTACCTCACAAACAACGCCTCCAATGAGGGAGACGAACCATTTCATCAGACCAACGATCAAGAAGAAATCGATGCCAAAATCAATGAGATCAAGCAGCAGTTGAAACGTATTGAATCCACCCGAGACTCCAACGACGGAAAAATCCACAGCGAAGAGCTGGAGGTCGACCAGCAAAGACTCGAGGCGTTCCAAGTGGTGTTGAACGGGCTCTTGGACGATTGTAACAACCTTTTAAACGATCTTTCCATCAAGAACGACACCACCCACTTGTCGGAATTGTTTGAGTCACTCTTGACGTTGAAGGACAACGAGGAGCTCAAGGAGATCAACAAAGGCTGTGAAAACATCTACGCTACCCTCATCGACCTCAAGCACACCTTGGAGAACCTTCTCATTACCAGAAGATGGACTTTGCGTGAAACAGACTTGTACAACTACCAAAAACAGTTGAAGTCGATCGACGACGAAAGAACGAAATTAATCGAACAGCTCAAGAGCATTCCGGGACTTTCCGGTAACTCGCCTGAACTTGTTGCCGTGATGCAGCATTTCCGTAAGAACCAAATTCTTATTCTCTATTTGCTCAGAAGATGCTACTCCATCATTTACAAGCTTCTTGAAAGCTCGGAGCCTGTCAGCGAGTCGTTGCAGCCCATCCACAATCAATTATCCACGGTGAGGAAGTGTTTGCTTGAGATTAAACGTATTGATGGACTCAATAATCTCCGTGAGTTGTATCCTTTCCAGTTCAAATTAGCATCGTTGGATAATCTCCGCAAAGACGGTAAGTTCATTATCAATAACCAAATTCCTGAAGGCCAAGGCACCCTTAATGCATTGCTTGCTGAATGTTGTGACATCATGCATGAAATGAAAATCGAATTAGAAGAGAAAGAAGACCAGGAAGACACCAATGGGGGCAATTTCACCAACTCCAAGGTTAATAATGAAGACAATGATGAGGAACTCATATCAGACGACGAAGTTGAAATCAAAAGAAACAGATACGTTGGATTCAACGAAGCTGATTACGACCAGGACTCTGAAAGTGATTTTGACGACGAGGAGTCCAATTTTAGTGACTCTGAATATGAAGGCAACGATTACTATTGAATAAACAAAAACTGACGAGCGAAGAAAACTGAACGAGCGATAGCGAGAGAAATTACTGTAGATAGAAGAATTATATACTGCAAAAGCATTAGCCAAAGAAGTTACTGTAGATCAAAATAAAAAGACAACTGAATGAGCGGACAAGGAAATCACAAACTATATTTACACTGGTACTCTAAGTTTCACCTTGCTATCGCTCATTCAGTTTCTGTTAACATTATTGATTATGGAATTCACATATATGTTCTTGAACCTTGAAACTGATGTGTTTTTAGACAAATTCTTTCGCAGCCAAATACATTTCAGTAAGTGAACGAGTCGTAGTAAGAGATGTAAGAATGAAAAGTGGTTCAGCTTTATTTATTAACTTTATTTTTTAATTGAAATAAAATGGATATAATTCGAATTAGTTGAGTTACTATAAATATTAAATTGAACACAGTTTGAAGTCAGTGTTTTACTTCTCTGTCTACTGATACCTTGACCTTTATTTTAGGTCCGGACCTTTCACCTGCTGTATTCTAGCCGTTATGCACCTCGCATGCACAAATGGCTGCGAAAAATGGAACACAAGTAAAACCAAAAAAAAGTAAACGAGTCTATGTCATTTAGTAGATACGTGTATGTAGAGCACTCTACTGGATTAGATGCTCCCTAAGTTGAACAATTTAATCAACTGCTGAAGGTTCATATTCATTAGCGGAATGCAAAGAGGAATACATAATGATCTGTAATCGATGATTATGCATTGTTCTAATGATTCTTACATATTTTGATTGGTAAATTCTTGTGGCTATGGTATGGTTGTGATCCAAAAGCAGCTGCGAGCTCTATGGAGATCTGTGCCTACTCCGATCTAGAATACTCGGCAGTCGCACGAGTCTACAAGGTATTTCACAATACACAGCTGGCTGCGAATGATCATAAAGGCCTACAGCTCTACAGAGAACAATAGTCCCAAGTGGCTACCAACTCTCGAGTCCACAGTCGTATTATCAACATCGTGGTACTCTTGCTCGCCTATTTCATCTACTTCTCTTGGCTATTTCGCTTCGCTCAATAGCTGCTTATTCAGGCGACCTGCACACAGCCCATTTCAGTTAAAGCCGGGTAACCCTGGCAACACATCGTCAATGTTCTGTGCTGCTTGCAACAGCAAATATCAAAAGCTTAACTTGCCACTCAGCACAGCCCAATATATCAGATTAGATCAATCTAAAGACTACCTGAAACACGTCTAGATTGCTTCTTATAGATAATAACACTTCAAACATGGTTTCTGCCGGGTTTCAGTGGGGTTTTAAGCCCAACAAACACAGTGGCATAATCGATCAAGCTTCTCCCATAAGCCTGCAAACTGGCATTCCAAGATACACCCCCAGCATTAATGACAACATGGATACATCAAACAACATAAAGAAAAGAAGACTTCTGGAAGAGGAGATACCACCACAACCTTCATCATTGCATCACTCATCAGCATCCAAGAATTTTTCAAGAAAGTATACCCAGACACCATCCATTTCCAAATTCAAAAAGTCCAAGACTCCACGGATCTTGGGTCAAACGCTACCTATCAATAGAATGATTGAAGTGTTGGACCAAAAGGCGCTTCAAAGCTTATTGGCCGACTTGGTACAAATACATCCTGAGATTTCCTCGACCATCAACTCCATGGCGCCCAGACCTACTATAAACAACTCGTTGGCCCTTTTAAAGGAAAAATTCAACCACATCTTCACTCATTTGCCTTACAAGTGTGACATGGAAAGTGACTACTCGTATCTTCGGATCAAGCCGCACTTGAACGAGTTCTTGAACTGTTTATCTGATTTCATTCTTCACTTTTTGCCTCCTATAGAATCCAACATTTCCTACTCATTGCTATTCCTTGATCATGTTACTGATCTCATTCATGAATTACCAAACTTCTCCAATAACGAATTTCGCTACACCAAGCTGCTTGCTTACGAACAAATTGCCAACGCATGGTTTATTGTATTGGACCAGAAAATCAACCACGAAGGATCCGAATTACAGTCTGAGGTGTCGGAAAACCACGAAGATGTTGAAAACTCTCTCAAGCTTATCAAAATCATAAAGGAGTTGAACTTGGAAGAAAAGCTACAGAAACACAATCAGAAATCAATGGGAAAATTCAAAGTCATTTTGGAGTTCATCAAATCGGAAATCCATTTGGTGGAGATGTTCAACAATGCTATCAACACCTCTTCTTCTTCAGTTCAATCATCAAATAACGGCTCCGGTAATAGTGTACTCGGAGACTTTATTACAGTGGATTACTCCAAGTTTTCCATCACAGCCCGAACTTCTCATTAGCGGGTATAAATGCGGGTGCGGTTAGGTTAGTTTAATAAATGGTAGGAGTAATATAAGTCTAGAAATGAATAATTGTAATAATCTATAGCTTCTATATAAATCTAATGGTAAGTAGATTTTCGATTCGAGCATCTGAACCTTGAATCTCAAATAATTAGGTACAATGGTATAGTTCTTTTACTGGTAGATTAGTAATTTGCCAAATATTCGTTCTCTTGAGATAATTTTTTAATGGCTGCGAAATTTCGTGTACAGAAGTAAGATGACAAACACCCCGGATTTGCCGTTTATAGAGTCTACTATCCGGTGGCTAGCCTTGTTGCCTGGTACTCCCATTGACGCTGAATCTAGTGTGAACGAGCTAATCAGTCCACCCAAACTATATCACCTTCTTTTGTTGATGCTACACAGAGAGGATTTTGAGGCGGAGAACGGATATGACTATTCTCTCCATTTCGAACAGCACTACGCCATTGACTACGTGTTGCACCCAGAAAACCAGTACATTGTGCCCCAAGGAATAATCCACCAGCTCGGGCTCTTGGAAAAGATCTTGGTTACTCATACAGCCAACTATGGCAGAAGCACAAATTCCGAGCTTGCGCGCAGCATCGCCCAAGAGTTGCAAGGCATCAACTGGCTAAAGGCAATACTTTTTTCAGATATACACGAAATCGCTGGTCTTTGCCGACTCCTCGTGCGTATCGGAATAACCTCTTCGCCGTTGGCTACTACAGGATTGGTGTTGGTGGATTCTCTAGAGGCTGCGGATCAGCACAGAATGGATTTTTTCATCAGCAAAAAAATGGGTGCAAAAAGAGTAAACGGACATCTAGTCCAAAAAGTGCCGGAAACACAACTGGGAATAGACCGGGTCCAGCTTACGGGCGAAGTTATTGAGGAGGATATTTTAAACAGTCTTGTTTGGGAAAACTCCACTCTTGACAAGATTATATACCTACTAGCACATCAATTAACGTAGCTATCGAGGGAAGAAAAGTATGCAAGCGATAGCCAAATAAATAGAGAATATAAAATAGCGAGCGAGAGAATAAACTGAACTACATTAGACGTCTTCTTGGGATCGTGCAGTTTAATTTAGGGGCTAGTATACCTTATATAAAGAACATCTTCTATGGCACTATTATCTGATAGGCCAATCTATTTCTACATAGATTTCTTTTGTGTCTATACATCCATTCATCTACCTAATCAACTTCTCTCTACTTTTTCGGTTGCTTGAATGGCTTAGTTCGGTGCTACTCGTTCAGTTGGTTGGTGATAACTCCTCTCGCTGTTCGTTTATCTATTTAAATCTACCCAAAGCCAGGTCCAAAACATCCTCCTCCTCATATATACCCTCCTTCTCCTTCTTCAAGCGTTCTCTGGCCTGTTGTTCCATCTTCAAGTTTCTTTCCACTCTCATCTTTCTCTCGTCAATGACATTTTGGGTCTTTTTTCTCAAATGACTTCTCAACTTGGAGTTCTTACTAGATATATCTGGTCTGACCTGGAGTTTCTTGTCAGGATCGCTATTATCCAACTCGTTTATCTCGCCTGGCTTCAATCTGACACTCATGGCTCTTCTGTCGACTTTACCTATGGTGTTTGGATCAAGCGATATGGTGTCAGGAGCCAACTTGTTGATTAATGATCTGACTTCGCTCTGTTGTCTTTGTTTGGCGGATTCGAAAGGATTCAATTCCAATGCATCGAAGTTGGCTTCTCCCGCTCCAGGCACAATCAATGAACTGAACCCTTGCTGGTGCCCTACCCCAAGAATATCTTCGAATGGAACATACCTGACCTTCTCCACCCTTGATCCTGGCAACAAATGAGTCATGTATGGATCTTTTTGCTTACTTTTGAACATGTCTTTCCAGACGGTCACATGACTACCCCATCCCACAGACAAGAGGCCGTTGTCAGATATGTCCAAGGAATTGGCAGGCGTGGGTGAGAAGTACGAGTCCATTACTTGTAATTTTCTCAAGTCCCATACCTTGATACTTTTATCGGAACCTGCTACGGTCATGTACTTGCCTTCTCTATCGATGGCCAAGTCTCTAATAGGACCTCTAGCACACTGGAGCTTGACCAATGGTGTGCTCATACTGGGGGACCAGAGCGATACGGTACCGTTTCCATGGCCCAAATGCATCACTGCGTTCCAGGGGTTTTGTTTCATGGCTTGGGTGGGTCCTAGCTTGGTTCTAAACTCGCTGACCAAGGTACCGGTGGAAACATCGTGGTACTTTAAAAACCCAGAGTTTCCGGCAGTGGTGAGTAGAAAATGGTATGGCAAAAAGTCCAAAAGCGTACTTTCAACATGCTGCTTTAATCTATGAAGTTCCATTCCGGTCTTGTCGTATATGAATGTATATTTTTTTTGGGCCACGGCCAAGTACTGGTCGTTGTGTAAGAACTTGACTGCGTTGACGGTTTCGTTAAGGTGGAGCTCGCAGTCCAACTGTCCCTTTCTCCAGTCGAGAATAGCCACATGTCCCTTGCGACCTCCAATCATCAATTCTCTACCGTTTCTGGAGTAGTCTATGGTGTAAGGCCCAAACTCATCGAGCTTGAGGTCAAACTTCTTGTTGGCAGTACTGACATCTACGTTGTCCTGAATATCGTCCTGACGGAACTTGTAAGTTTTCTCCATTCCTTCGGCCTCAATAAACCCGGCCTCTTCCTGTAACAACATCTCAGTACCCTCGGCTGACCTTATGGCCTCCTGGTACTGACGGTCCATTTTCTGTAAGCCGGCCTTGACTCTTTTGGATTTGGCAGAAGGCCCACGGCTGCTCGAGCCTCGCTCGAACTTTCCGGTACTTCGCCTCTCAACCTTCCCATTCTTAGGCACGTTTGATCCCATCTTGTCTATACCCTTTTGCTAGATGAGATGGCCAATTTTTCAGCTTATGCATCGCGGACTGCACACGCGCCAAACTGAAAAATCACGTGAACACGACCTTCAAATCGCCAACTTGCGATAGTCAACGACACCACCCAACGATGTTTAAGGCGTTTCAACGAGCATTCACAGGGAATGCCAGACACAAGGCCACGCTCCAGGCTTCTATCTTGCCTGGTCCAGTAAAACTCACTGCCGGATTGGTGGCTTTGGCCGCAGGGGGGTACTACTGTATGGACCTGAGATCGGCCATTCACGAGTACGTTTTTTGTCCTTTAATCAGAGCATTTACTGATGCTGAAGAAGGCCACAAACTTGGTATTGCGGCACTCAAGTACGGCTTAGCTCCACGTATACTGGATGATCAGCTTTATGGCGAAGATGCACGCATATTGAACGTAGATGTGTTTGGCAAACGTCTCAACTCTCCTATTGGATTGGCCGCAGGTTTAGACAAAGATGGTGAAGCCATTGAAGGTTTGTACAACTGTGGTTTCTCTTATGTTGAAATCGGCTCAATCACCCCTTTAGCACAACCAGGAAACCCCCAACCACGTTTCTTTAGATTGCCTAGAGATGAAGCTGTCATCAACAGATATGGCTTCAATTCCACTGGACACTTCAATGTGATCAGTTCATTGAGATTACGGTTCTCCAAGCTTTTGGCCCTGCACCATGGACAAGTTCCTGAGTCAAATTCGTTCCGTGATGGTAGATTACTCGGTATCAACTTGGGTAAGAACAAATTAGGTGATGAGGTTGAAGATTACGTCAAAGGAGTTGAGCGTCTTTCTCCATATGCTGACGTTCTTGTGATCAATGTGTCTTCTCCAAACACTCCGGGATTGAGAGACCTTCAATCGGAACTGAAACTCACCAACTTGTTGGCCACTGTAGTCAAAGAAAGAAATCTGGCTGGTGTCAATTTGGTAGGCCAATTACCTCCAGTGTTGGTCAAAGTAGCTCCTGATCTCACTGAACCTGAAATTGAGTCCATTGCTGTTTCTGCCAAAACTGCCAAGGTTGACGGAATTATTATTTCAAACACCACCATCAGCCGTCCTATTTCTAAACTCAAGACTACCAACACCGCTCTTATCAATGAAACGGGTGGTTTGTCGGGTAAACCGTTGAAAGAATTGTCATTGCAAGCCTTGAGAACTCTTCGTAAGCACACCAAAGACTCCGACTTGGTTCTTGTGGGATGTGGTGGAATTTCTTCCGGAAAGGACGCTCTTGAGTTTGGTAAGGCTGGTGCTACCTTTGTGCAGCTCTATACTGCTTTTGCCTACAAGGGACCAGGGTTGCCAGCACACATTAGAGATGAATTGTTGGTAGAGTTGAAGCGTGAAGGCAAGACTTGGCAAGAGATTATTGGTCTGGATGATTAATACTATTGAGTGAACGATAGCGAGCGAAATAGTGTGGCGAAAATGTATTAAGTACTGAGCGATACCGAGGAGGATTTAGGATATTTTTAGAGTGCTAAGTAAGACTTTAAATATTTGAAAATAAAAGAGCTCAGATAAGAAGAATATTATGTCGACACCAGTAGACAGACTCAAATTAATAAGACAAGGAAGTAAGATTTTAAATTCAGTACCAGCTAACACTACCCTAGTGTTGCTAATATTTGCTTGCTAATAAACTCGGTACTACAATCTATAGCCTCTTTGAAGTGTTGCAGCCATTTTATATTTCATGCATCCTTTTATGCATTGGTGTGTTCTCTGCAGTCTTTGCGCACTAATGGCAGATTTCGAGATGTGAGTGAGATTTGAGATTTGGGTGCAAAAAAGTTTACGGATCGGGTCGAATCTGTGTCCATGGCATTATTTCTTTTTACCCTTTATATAGCTAATTCTGGTCCAGCATTTCTTTTGTAACACTAGGGTCACTCGCTTTGTGTCTGTGTCCAACTTTGGCTGCAAAATTGCAACTCATATAATCCTTTAGCGAACCTCTGATCTCTTTCTCTCTTCTCTTCTCTTCTCTTCTTCTTGTTCTTTAATAAATTCGTTTTATCAAACCAGTTTATTATCATCTTGAAAGTCACTTAATGTCACCGTCAATGTTTACCGACGCTCGCGTCGCCTCCGCTTCTTGCCTCCAACCCTTGGATGCTTCAATTGAATTTGTGTGTGCTCATCAAGGAGCCACAAATGACCCCACTGAGTCAAAGTCAATTGATTCCAAGCTTGGAGGAGAGCAGCTCAACCCTTCCTTAGAATTATCCAATCCTTGGGCCGAAGGAAGTCTGGATACTCCAGATACCGATCTGGTAGTTCGTGGTACCCTGTTGCCAAACGATACCATTCCGGAGAAGGAGTTGAACGAACCTGAATCTGAATTCAGCTGTGCTACACAGAGAAAACCTTCAGCCAGACCGATTGAAGACCCAACTGACAACAGTTATCAGGGTATCACCGATAGTCTAGATACTATCGTAATCAACTACGAAGGTAAACCAGTTTATCTTGAAAGATTCACTGAATCCGATTACCAAAAGTGGTTGGAACAACGTTCTGCCAAAAGTCTCAAGGCTTTTGACAAGAATCTCACTGCTCAGGCAGAATGCTACACTATTCTTGGCCAAACATCTGCTTGCGAAAAAGTGCTTTACTATCTCGAGGGAGTCAAGCAAAGAAGAAAAAAGCTTCGTACCTTGAGTTTATCTAAAAAGAGTTTATCCAGAAAAGATTCAGCTTCCAACCTTTGCAAAAAATCACTGAGTGCTACAATTTTACCAAATGATCCAGAATCTAAAACTTGCTCAACACCAGTATCTGCTAAAGTCCTGGTATTTTCGGGTTCACCAAGTGCAGAGATGCAGAGCTCTTCAGCTACTTCAATTGAAAGTGACGATGACAAAGTATCCAAGAACCAGATCGATTCTGCGGAAGTCAAGGGCGAGACCAAGGAAGTATCTGCTTCTGAATCAGTAAACAAGGGCCCGGTTGCTGTGCCAGAGAAGATAATTCTGAAGCCTCAAACAAAGACCTCTGCCAGAATTGCCATGTTTGAACAAATCAGCAATTCCAAAGAGCCTAGCTTGAAGAATAAGAATTTTGTTATTCCAGTTAGAAAGTTTGCTTTTGATAAAATAAGTCAAATTCCTGAATCTGATAAAAAGCTCAACTTGACTAAAGGCAAAAAGAAAGCCACCAAGAAGAGTAAAACTATCAAGAAGAAGGGTAAAAAGTCAAAACCATCGTCAAACTCCAGTGCTAGAATTGAGAGTGAAAAGGTTAAGGAAGAACAAATTGAAGCCAAAGAGCAAAAGGTGCAAGAGCCGGTTATCACTAAGGAGATTAAAGAAAAGGTTCAGGAAAAGATTCAGGAAAAGATTGAGCAGAACAAACCAGTTGAACTACAAAAGCCAGTTGAGCTTAAATTGGAAACTATTAGACCTCTTAATATAATTAAGAAGAAACCTGAAATTTCTGATGAAAATGCCATGATTGAAAAGGATGTTGAAAAGGAAGAATTGGCTTTTGCTGGAAACAAGACAATCTCTTCAAATCCAAGACCAGCACCTAAAGAAAAAACATCGAATAAAGGTGGGTTTCAATCTCTCATCAACATGATTGATGCAGAATTGGCTGCTAGAACTGCTGGAATGGATCCTTCTTGGGAAGGTCCTAAACCTTTAACTTCAACTGAAAACCCTTTGAACAAAGCTGGGGTTTCTCAATTTGTGAAAACCTTGATTGAAGAGAAACCAAATTACAAGGCTTCGAAACCTGCTCAAAAAGATGCGAGAAACGAGAATGAGGTTGCAGAAATCAAAGCAAAGGATGAACACAGACGGATAAATGAGGAAATCAGGAAGAAAATACAAAGACAAGAAAGAGAGAAGAAGGAATTACATGAAAAAATGAATAGAAAAGCCAAGGAAGAGTTTTTGAGGAAAGAATCGCAAATGCAAGAACTCAAACTTCAAGAGAAGGTACGCCAGGAAAAATTGCAACAAGAAAGAAAAAAAGCTAGTGATCAAAAAAGAGCTAGTGGTCAAAAAAGAGCTAGCAAATTTGAATATGTTGGATATTCTGGTGGGCTTCAGTATGAACAGTACATTACTGGAGAAGCCAAGAGGAACTTTGAAATGAGGGGAAACATTTCAGGTCCGCAATTGCACCTTCCTCGCTTTCCTATGAGCTCAGGTCTTAGTATCAAGGATAAGTTGAAGATGAAGTTGGAAAATGGAGTATTTGGCAGAAGCTACCGGAAGATCAGCAGCAAAGTCGAGGACTTGAAATACTCGATTGAGCAGAGAACTAGTATTTCTCGACTTGGTACCAAAGTTGAGGATAAACTCGATTACCTTATTGATGACTTGAAATTCCAAGGCAGGTGCAAAAGCAATAGGATGAAGAAGAGGATCAGCGGAGCTAAAAGGGCTACTCGTGACTTCTTAGCTCTTCATACTTGAGAAAAATGACTTGAGATTTTTGGGTGCAAAAAAATGTTTGAGATGAAAAAATAAGATCTGAAGTTGATATTTAACAAAGTTGCAGCTGGAAAGGTGTTGTTTTAAAAAAAGAAGTATAAAAAAGTACTCATCAAAAACGGATCAAAGAAATAGTTGGGAGTACTGAAAACGGTACTTGTGGAATATCGGATATCCAACTTGCAAAACCTGTGATGGAGTTGCTATTGGGCCAGTAATTCAATTGCAGTTGATGAAGGATGAATAAGCTCTAAGAACTAAAGAACTAGCCTAAGTGGTCAGGCAACATTTCTTTGTTAAAAAGTAAAGTGATATTCATTGGAAACCGATAACCCAAAATCTAGCTATTGTTCTTTGAAAGGTTTTGATAAAACCGGAGTCTTGACTAGTAATTGTCGGATGTGCTAAGGTATTAAAAACAGATTTTGAACGAGAGTTGTAATTCTATTGGGCCAGAATTATAATTGTCTTCAAATATCGAACCCTTGAAGCACCTGATACATTTTACAGACTAGTCAGACATTCATAGGAAAAAATAACATGTTAGAAGATATAACCCACGAGGTCTTGACTGGTGCTTAATGCTTGTGCTAAGGTAAAATAGAAGACGAGATTGCAATTCTATTGGGCCAGATTGCAATCATTGTTGGATATTGAATCTTGAAGCACCCGATACATTTCAGAATCAAGACGCTCGGTAGGAGAATGATTAAAAAGTCACTTCAGATTAAAAAGCCACTTTTCAGATTAATCCAAGATTAACAACATCTCGAAACAAAATTGCTGACATTATTTCATATTCCATTCGTCTAGCTTCCAAAATATTTAATTCGTCTAGTTTCCAAAATAAATCGCTACTCTATAAATAGTTAATGATGTTTTAATTAATTAAAGTAGACAAGGCTCTATTAATAGAAGTTGGTGGCATCGAAACCTCTGCGTTTTACTCTACATCGATAATATGTCCCAGAATCGGTTCAAAAATCTAAAATAGTTTGGATAAAGCTGGTACGTATTTGAAAATAGTAGAGAAACTGTGAATTCCCGAATACTTGAACTACATTGTTCCTTTTTGTTCTTTTTTGGTTTATTGTTACATAGATTCCTAGTTTCTTAAACTGAATCACGACTATTTACTGGTACTGTGTACCAATTTCCTTTTGCTATTATGATTTTTATGATTTTTTTTACCCTATTTTTATTTTAATAACTTCGTATGCACCAGTCTAATTTTCCTACTGGGGAATATTTTTTGACTAACTCTTTGGGATGTTTTCCATCTTAACTTTACCCGTTTCTATCCAGTATGGATCAATGAGCTTTTCTTTTTCTTCGTACATCACCTTGTACGAAGTTTTGATCGTACCGTCACTCACACCGGTCTTGTCGGAGATCTTTGAAGGTGCCAAGTCTGCTCCAAACACCAAGGCTGCCATGTAAATGACGGTGGCGGCGATGGTCGTGGGCGAACGACCAGCCAAAACACCCACTTCTTTACATCTTCTGGCTATATGTTCGGCACCATTGGTAACCTGGGTGCTGAGACCCAAGTGGGAACAGAAACGACGAATCAAATCTTCGGCCGAAGTCTGGGTGGTTTGGATATTATCTTGGTTAAACATAAGAGTGTTTGGATCGGCTGCGTTCTTATCTTGAATAACCTTGATAATGATCTTGAACACCTTACCGATTTCTTTCCGTGGTACATTTGTCAAAGCCCAAATTTCTTTAAACAGTCGAGCCACTTTTGCCTTACGGCACCCTATAAAGATGGCAGCTGCCATAATAGACTCCTGGGACTTACCTCTCAAAGGACGCTCGTCGTGAACAAGCTTGTACACTTCTTTTGCACCGTCTTGAACAATTTTGGGGAGCTGGTAACCATCACACATTTGTGAGATCTTGGCATATGCAGCGGCCAAGTGGTTATCCTTCTTGTCCACCAAAGACTTTGACTGGGCACGGTTCAACTCTTTGCCTACACGAGTGTTTTCTGGGACGTACGAGATCATGGTAGACAAATCCTCTGTATCCATCAACGGATTACCGGCGTCACCCACACGGCTAGGATCGTCACCATTCTGATCATCATTACTAAACGTTCTCCACTCCGAACGGGTATCAACCACTCTGTCACTTAGAACCAAACCACAACTTCCGCACACAATGTCTCCCTCACTAAATCTTTCGATCAAGTCGGGTGGGAAAATCTTACATTCGGGACATGTAAGTTTGACGTTCAAGTTGGGACCTTGAAAGGGCTCGTCGCTTGCCAAGGCGAGGGCGGCAGTTGCTCCTACTGGGGCCATTCTATCTGTGTGAATATGCTTACCTATTGACTTTGCACTGTATGAGCAAGTCTAATCCAATCAACAATAAAGTGATCCGTGGTATACCAGTGAACAAACAGAGCTTGGTTGATGTGTAAGGGGTTTATTTAACAGTCATCTTTAACTATGGTCGTGCGGTGGCGATTATTGGTCAGCGACAGTTTTGGTCAGCAGCGGGCGAGCGTTCCGGGGAACGTCAGCAGCAGCGGAGGTCAGCAGCGAGCACATTGGCGCCAACAGAATGTGCGGATGCCTTCCATTGTATATAAGTCTTCATTTCCACTCTAGGCGAGACGCGGCTTAGGGCGTAAGTTGGCGTAAGCCAGTTGAATGCTGTCGAAGTGGCGTGACTGTTGCGTCACCTCCATACTCTCACTGGCAACCACCTCTCGCTGCAACCGCCGACAGCGCGACTCCTGCAGCACGACTTCTATCCTCCTCCTTCGATGCTACACCACGCCAATGATAATTCACTAAACACGTAATACGCTAATTCGCTTACATCAACCGGTGTCTCAAACATAAATGTTCGTATATTCGTCACTTATTTAAAAGTGGGCTTATTTGGCTTATTTTGTCTTATTTTTACAACCGTTTTTGGCACAATTAATCGGTTGTTGTGTCAGGCGCCGGCTGCATTGATTGCTATCCGCGCGACAATCGTCACCACTATTTATAGCGGCTCGCCGCGCACATAAATTTGCGGCCAAACAGACCAAACAATCATGAGTGTCGCCAATATCACCAACAACACTGAGCCAATCGATGATCTTACCAAGCTCGATGCTCCTACCTTAATCAATGAAGCCAAGTACATTTTCGAGTTAATTGAACCCAACTGGAAGGCTGGCAAGAAGCACAAGTTCGTCACCGAAACGTCCCTTCCCATCACCGTGCCTACATACCTGAACAACAAACTCAACGATTCGACATGGCACGCCAGAACCTATGACTTTGTTGAGTTCGGTGACCCATTGAAAGAACGTTACCGCCAAGAATTGATCCGTTACATCGTGGGCTCTCTCACCGACTACAAACTTACCCACACCGAGTACGAAAAGCAGTACATAGATATGCTTTACGACTACGAATTGACTCCTTTCGAGCTTCCAGGAGCCGCCGAAAGCTCTATCACCTACCTTGCTCAATTGTACTACAAGTTTCCATTCCCATTGAAGAGAAGAGTGTTCTACAACTTGGTGCACGTGTACAAAGTGTCTGACAACGAAGCATACGTGATTTCGTTGGCCGTCAACCCCAAAAACTACGAGCGTCCTGGATTAGATGCCAACTTTGTTGTTGGCCACTACACCTCTATTGAAAAGGTGGCTTACGACCCGGAGACCAAGGCTCTTAAATGGATCATGGCCACATGTTCTAATCCTGGAGGCCACGTTCCTCATTGGTTTGCCCATGCCAATCTCGGCAGTGCCATTGCTAAAGACGTGCCTGCTTTTATCAACTGGGTTGATGAGTTGAAGGCCAGGGACGCTTTGCTGCCAGAAAAGAACGCTTCTCCAACCACCACCGAGGCTCCTACTGCTACGACTCCAGTCGGGGCTCCAGTTGACGCAGTTCCTGTAGCATCTCCAGAAGTCAAAGTGGCAGACGCTTCACACGCAGCCCAGGAAGTCCCTGACGCTGTCCCTGCCCATGCAACCCATTAATAATAACTATAACCATACCAGATACTAGAATGATATAATGAGATAATACCTAATATCATAATAATACTATGATAAAACATAATACCTAATATCATAATAGTACTATAATAAAACATAATACCATTAATACTACACGACACTGTAAGGCACCTGTCGTGCTAACGACCCTAATACAACACATGCTAATTTCATTATACCGTTGATCGGTATAGTTGTTCTTATTTTTGTAAAGTATTTACGATTGTTACAGGCGTTTATCATGATTGTTTCATATTTAATTCAACCTTGGTCATGTCTTATTTAACTTGAAATGATGTATTTTTTGTCAAAATTTCGCAGCCAAAAACGAGCACAGATGACGAGCGATAGCGAGAGGAGTTGCGCAAGTCAAATTACTTCTCTCGTCTCTATATTTTTCTAATTATTTCTATTTCCCGATATTTCCGGTGGTAGTAACTACTTCTCTACGTATTAACTTCTTTCGATAACTTCTCCCGGTAATCTATTGATACCTTCTTTTGTTAATCTATTGATAACTTCTCTAGATAATCTATTGATATCTTCTCTCGATAACTTCTTGATATCTTCTTTCGGTAATCTATTGATAGCTTCTCTTGGCAATGTATTGATAGCTTCACTCAATAATTTGTTGATAACTTCTCTCGCTATAGCTCGTTCAGTTACTTTCTGTTACTTTCTGTTAGCTATGTCTCCCCACTGTTGCTAAAACTCTCAAACCAATACTTCACATCCACGCCCAAGTTGTCCAAAAACCCAAACTCGTACGCCCCGAGCTTAAACAGCTCTTTTTCCAAACTAGCCTTTCTGTAATTTGCAGCTATGGAAGCCCGCTTTTTGGAGTTTTTATTATGGTTCTTGATAATAATAATATACTTATCCTTGTGCCGGATATAGTAGAACATCCAGTCGTTATTTTTATGACTGGTGAACTTGTGGAAGTACTCGTTGGTGTCGTTGGCGCAGAAAAACAAGTTCTGCCTCAAAAACACCGCCGATAATTGCTCGTGCAAAAAGTACATTGCCGTCTGATAGTTCCTTAACTTGTCGTGGCCTGCCTGGGGCAAATAAGGAAGCGACGACTTGATCCAGTTGTCGGTTTCGTCATAAACCACAAAGAAAAAGTCGCTATCTAGCTCATAATTACCATTCATCAAAGCATTCAACGACTTTAGTGATGTAAGACTGTTGCCAATCATGCTTCCGCCATTAACCAACACCTTGATTTCTTCAATCGAGGGCTCTAGAATATCGTGGGCAAGATTCATGTAGAATTCTTTGCGATCTAGCTCTGGACTGGACGAATCAAATATCATGCTGATGTAGATATCACTCTTGGCATATATAACGAGCTGGTACTCTCGATCCTGGACCGTGGTCTTGCCATTTTCGAGGGATTTGGTAGGCAAGTATACCAATTTGCGATGTATCACTATAGATTCGGCCTCTTGCTTTGCTCCGAGGAGAAAGGTTCCTTCATCTTCTTCGTCTTCTGAAGCTGAGGCGTCGTCATCTTCATTATTTTCATTACTTTCTTCATTATTTCCGTTTTCATTATCTTCTCCTTCTTCTATTCTACTTTCTTGACTGGTTTCACCGCCACGAAGATTGAAAGGATTGAGCCACCCACCATCCTTTCTCTCTGTATTACCTCCGTCTTCCTCCCTTCCGATCCCTCGTACATGCTCCCCAATATTGATCATGCTGTTGACAGTGTAGTTGACGGTGTAATTTAGTGGCAGCACCACCAAGTTATTGGTCACATTCATAGGATGTAGCATCTCCAAAGCCGAAGCCGTTGCTGTTCTGAGCGAGACAGCATCGTCAATCTCTTCTTCTTCGTACTTGGGTAACTTGGTTTGGAACATGCTAGACGAATTGATGGCCGCCAAGTTTTCAGTATCGAGCTTTTCGTGATAGTCATAATACTCTAGCCAGTTTGATAGATCCACCAATGCTTCTTTAGGTATGATATCTCCCAAAGTCTCGTCTTGCAAGTTCTTCATGTAGATCTGGCCATAGTTCTTTACACTAGCCTTGTTGAAATACGATATTATAATACCTTTTGGTGTTTCGAGGGAGTCGTTGATGAGCTGGTCTATCTCTTGCTGCGTGGCATGGTTAAGTGTTATAGACGATTTTTTGTACGAGTTAGGTACTAGCCCCAAAAATCCACGATGGTTTATGGTATTGAACCATTCCAGTGAAGTGACATACTGCTGGTTATAGTCTCGTAAGAAACCGCCCCAGAAACCGTCCAAGGTGCTCTTCAAAACATCCAATCCGAACTGTGTATGGATATTGCTGAATCGCCGGTGAAACAACACAAACAACCGATACGACGATTCTATCAATTTCACCAACTGCTGGCTCGCAAGCTTACTTACTCCTGATACAGAACAGATCAAGTGGTAGTTTGGTTCGAGCTGATGTAATATAATCGTCGACTTGGACGACTCAATCACATTGGGAGGATACTGGTTTGTCGACTCTCCCACAAAGTTTCGTGCAAACGAGTCTATACCTCGAAACAAGCCAATCACCTTGAGCTGCTCCAGCGAGTCTGCTTCGGAGTCGGAAACAAAGCACAAGATCTGCTTGAAGTACTCTTCGGTCGATTCGTTCTTGTCGTTCACCAACGTAGGATTGAATATACCGACATAATTGAGTAGAGGCCGGGCGTTGGTGGATTCTTGGACCAAGTTCGATTTGGTTTCGGTCTTGCCTAGATGGGGAATAAACTGTGAAAAGTAGTTGCTCATGTTAGAATTGACAATATACACGGACGTACGTGACTAGCAATGACCTTTCAGTGTTCTGAGTGTTGTTTTAATGTTGTTTTACTGTTCTTTTATTGTTGTTTGGGTGTCCCGTTCTGTTCTTTTAGTGTACTTTCAGTGTTCTTTTGGTGAGATTACTAGATTATTTTTGACTTTTTTGGTCTTTTTCGGTCTTTTTCGGTCTTTTTCGGTCTTTTTTCGTGGTCAGCGCAAACCATGGCATCTCACTAACCAAACCATTCAACAACATTATACAACCCATGTACCCAAAACCTTATTTGGTGTTGTTTATATCATGGCACTATTTTGTATCAACTGCTAATACAACTCCATTTTCAAGAAAAGGTTGCGTGGTCTAGTTGGTTATGGCATCTGCTTAACACGCAGAACGTCCCCAGTTCGATCCTGGGCGGAATCATTTCTTTTTTTCTCCCCGCAATCGAAAGCGGATAAATGTCGCCCCTGCATTTAGCCCACACGAGCCGTTGGCTCTGTGGACGATTTACAAAAATGCCGGCGTGGCATCTTTTTGGTTGTTTATTAACACGTGAATGTCGCAGTGTTATGATTCAGTGTTATGATCCAGTATTTTGATCCAGTGTTATGTTATGATTTAACGATCGGTTAGAATAGATTCAAATGTAGAGCACCTCTAGCTAGATTCACACGCTCTACAACTATGACCAGTGCAAGCACGAGTTTACAACAGATGAAATGAAAAGATGAAAAAGATTATGGTAATCACTTCTCTGTTATTGTTTTGGTCGAGCCTCACAACATGTGTCACGTGGCTGCATTCGTCAGTGCCTTGCCATACCCGATATACCCTTTGTAGTACCCCTCGTACCTTCGTACCCCTTTCTAGCGTATATCACCCACGTTACCTACACAAGCCCACTCCCAACAATAACATCTGTGCCCTGTTGACTCCTCCAATTCCCCATTCACGTGTCACGTGACCTTGGTGTCGTGTTTACGTTTTGTTCCACCAGATAAACACAAAATCCACCGTCTAAATTTTTCTTTCCAACCTACAACCAAGTAACTTTTGAATACTAAGCGTATTGAATCCGAAACAAAAAGATTAGAGTCTGGATTAAATCATTGGTTCTTAAAAGCAACAGTTCTTAGCAGCACCTGAGTTTAATCAAGAAATTCAGTCCCCCAAGTTTCCCACATCTTGTTCTACCCCGATCAAGTCTAGCCATAGGTATCACATAGTATACCCGTCAAAGTTTATACAGATCAATCAAGATCAAGAATTCTGTAAATATCAGCTTCCGAAATGGACGAAAACAGCCCCATCAAGCAAAAGAGCACATCCAAATTCATTGATTCCTTGCATTCCCAAATAGATAGTTTGAAGGAAGAACTAGAATCTACCAAGATCTCCAGCGATGAACACAAGAAGAAATACAAATTAGCCACCCAGAAGAACGAATCGTTTGTTGATCAATTGGCCAATGCCAAGCACGAAAACGATATGATAAGTGCTTTATTGAAGAGAAAGGAGCGCAGAATTAGTGATTTGGAAGATCAGTACAATGAGTTATCTTCAGCCAACGAATCGTTGGAGTTGAACAAAAAGAACATGATGATTAGATGTGAAAACTTACAGCAGTCTTCCGCCTCGTCCACGGCCGAGTACGAAAGATTGAAGATTGCCTATGATGCATTAATTGCGTCTCAGGGTGAATACAAAAAGCATTACCAGAAGGAACTCAATAGTTTGACCTCCCAGTTTGAATCATACAAATCAGAAAACACCCAGAGATACGAATCTTTATCTTCTAAATTAATCAATAATGACAAAGATATAGATACCTTGTTGGATAGCTTGACAAATAAGAAAAAGACCATGGATAATCTCTATGTCACCAAAAACAAGACCATTTTGGAATTGTTGTCGAAATTAGCCAAGGTTTCCAAACTTCACGGGCAAGAGTCAAAGGCTCAGCTTCAAGAAAACGTGGAAGCCATCGTTGCATTATTAGCCAAACATCCTGATTTACAAGATAAGATCTCCAAACACGAGAAGGTGGATGTTGATTTGGATGAAATCTTGATTGACACCAATGAAACCTTGCTCAACTGTTCATTTGATGAGGAAGCTACTTTGATAAACTCGCCTGATTTGACCGATCTCAACTTTTCAAGCAACAACAGCAACAGCAATACTCCTCAAAGAAACGCCGGATCACAAGGCCCTAACGGTGGAGCTGCTCATGGTCACCAAAAATCGTCTTCCATATCCAGAAACAATACCATTCAGGGTAAAAGAAGAAAGAACAAGAGAAATTCTATAAGATTTGATAGCAAGAGTGGTGCTGATTTTTCCAACATCAATACACCCACCACTCCAACCCAACTTACCTTGCCAAAAAGACCAAACTTGCCTCAGGTACCAAGTCAAAACTCAGGTATGAATGCTCAGGGCCAATACAAAAATTACAATCATTATGAGGGTGGAAAGCCAAGAACTCCTACTCCACCTAACCATTCCATCAATGACCCAGCCTATGACATTAACCCGGCTTATCAATTCAATCCATATACATACAACCAGCTCCAAGGCCAAGGGCAGCAATATCAGCAACAGCAGCAAGTTCAGCCACAGCAGCAAACTCAGCATTATAACAACAATAACAGCAACAGCAACAACCGTTCATATAGAAATAGCAGTGGTAATGGCTACAACCAACAGCATTTCAATTCTCAAAACAACCACCAACAACATCATAATCAGGGAAACAACAAAAAGTACAACAGAAGGTCTATGTATGTGAATAACAACAACAATAACAACAATAACAACCCAAATAACAACTACAACAAGAGAAACTCGCAAGTATTCGAGCCCAACAACTTAAACTTGGCCTTGAACACTTAAAGTAGAAGCAGATAGTCGAGGTGAGTGAAATGTTATTGGCATTTCTATCCCTGAATCTACCGTTCTTCTCAAGGTCAAACTAGTTGCATGGCTAATGATAATGAAACAATGGTTTGGATGGTAATGATGGTGAAATATAGGCTATTACCATACTTCCATTATCTACAAAAGGATCGTCCCTATCGCTTACTTTTAGCAGGATACATTGCATCTTTCTAATTCTCTTCTTTCTCTTAACTATCTATGGATGGAGTCTGCTATTGGTCTTTATCGGTCTTCAATCTCTCTCTCATTTTTATCGTTGTTGTCTGCTATATTCTTATTAAAGTCGTTTAATTAAGAATTAACATTTCAACCATTTCAGTCAAAAAATCAAAATCCAAAAAAAAATCAAAATGAATAAATTAAAATAAAAAAAAAAAAAATACTTGTGAACAACATGAGCCTTTGAAATGAATATATTGGCTCTTGTTGGTTCAATTTTTACCTTCTCGAACGTATCCTATCCTGCAACAACTAGTAATGACGTACCTTTTTGAGCTGACCTTGAATTCATGGAGTCACCTGACTATTAGTTTATACTCGATTTCAATATATACCCTTTACAATATACCGTTATTATTTAATAAAACTCGCTAGCCACGGGAAAGCACCACCATTACAATATATGACTAACCACTATAATCTAGCATTAATTTGTTCTTGTACTAACTTAAACAAGCGTAGCGAAAAAGTTGGGAGACAGAAAATAAGAATAAATGATGAGTTACTGGTGGATGAAAAGCTAACTGAATGAAAGCAATTTCTCTCGGTATCAGTTGGTATGGAAAATGAAGGAGAGATTTAATGCTAGATAAGAAAATTAGAGAACATGTTTGCGTGCAAATTTTATAGAGTATATTTTTGGGTGCAAAAAAGCGAATTAACATGCAAAGTGAAATAGTACAGTCCCAGTCCTTATCATAAACGTGGGCTTGCTTTTAATACGGCTACTAGAGAGAAGGTAAACTCGAAATAAGAAGATAAAGGGAAATACTGATATAATAGGATGTTTCTAATCTATAGCTAGTCAACTTTATAATTTTACTTCCTATCACCTCGGTGATATTTTTTGCCCCATCCAGTGCGAACTTCTCTCGCTAAGCTCGTTCAGTTATCTAAATGCTATGATTGTTCCGTCCTGGTATCCAACCATTATTAAAGGACTACTATTCCCAGTTCTTTTAGACTTTATTAATTCTTTGTATGATTTACCACTGGTAGATACAGCTTCTATCACACTTAAACTCGTCACTTTCATCGAACCTTTCATATCTTTGGCAGGTTCATTCACGGAAGTGACATTTGAATCCGTGGCACTTACACGAGGTATTTCTCTGTTAAGGACAAAAAACGGCTCTTTGGAACCCAATACTATCCCCTCTATGACACCGTTCCAATATCCAATCACAATTCCGTTGCTGTATTTGGATATACACTGGATTCCGGCGTGGTTGAGTTTATGTTCATGAAGCACAGTATTGTTGGTATAATCGTGGGCAATGATTTTCTTATTGGTTGATCCGGATATTAGGATTTCTGATCCGGTCAATGAAATAATAGGGTTTGGAGAATGCGATGAGTTATAATATACTACTGTAAGTTTTGGTTCTTTGTTGATAAGCGTACAATCAGTCAGGGTGAGCTTGGTGTTGGGTGGGGGAATATCGATATGTATGGTCAATATATGGCCTGACTCAAAGCCTAGCGATAGAGACACGGTCTCTTTGACGAACTCTAGCTTCATAAGAATACCAAAGCCTGACCGGGCACCGTCTGCTGGGATTTCGGTAATATCAGACTGACGGGTATATAACTCGTGGGGGTCACAATTCGTGATTATTCTTGATATATTATATTCTGGGGTTTCCTCAAGCAAGTACATGTCGAAGTTATTAGAATTGACCGATGCTGGGGTGAATAAGTAGGGATGGTGATAAGCCACATTGCAGAAATTTAGACAATTGATGGGTATTTCCATGTTGGGACGTACTGGCTTTGATTGAAGGGTGTCGAAGTGCCATATTTTGACACTTGAGTCTCTGGATTGACTTAAAAACCTCCTGGAATCGATTATTTGTATACTAATGATGTTGGCATCATGCCCTTTCCACTTCATTATAGGCCTCTTTAGGCCGACATCCCACCACACTAGCCAGCCGTCTGAATCTCCTGAAACGAATACGGCCCTTCCATCGTGCACTCTCGAGTCCGACGCTGTAACCGGTGACCCGTGTCCTCGCAACGTAAACACTTGCCCCAGACTCATGCTGGAGAAGAAGCAGCGGATGAGTTTGGACTTATCCATCACGTGTGTGCTCACACGGACTGCATCACGTGCTGAAATTGCCCAGCATTTTCTTTCGCGGAATCGTAATTACCGACTAGTGGAAATGCACGATAGACTGGCACCAAGAAATTTTCCCATCTGATAATGTAGCTGTGATAAGATTTGACATATTTGATGAAGGAGCAAAAAGGACAGGCAGATGACCAGTGGTATGGGATCTAAAGGAGTTAGTCAACATTTAGGTTTAAACAATTGGGCAAAAGTGTAATATCACCTGCTTCCTTCTCATTGGCTGCATCTCCATTCCGTTGCGGAAACGGGATTTGCCTAATAAATGGCTTTGAGGGATCTAAGATGCGGCTTTCTTTTTTTTCGAAAAACAAAAAAAAGCACCAGGAAAACTAACCATGCCCAATAATTCGTATGTGGCACCGGATTGGCTCAGCTGACCCGGCTGATTTTTATCCTTCGATTGGTCGAAAAAAGTTTTATTAACGGAGTTCAATAACGGAATATGCACCTCTTCAATCTGATAACTTTAATTAACATTCCATAGGCCGTTTCGTAATTAACAAAGTAGCCGAAACAAACCTTTTTTTCGTATTGACTCTGATCTCTATAGTCTTTATCCACTACTCGTATACACTACCCATATCTACTATCCATATCCACTACTCATATCTACTACTTCACATATTACCACTCCCGTGGGTCATCTATTAACCTGGTATAGATGAAAAAGATTGCATCCCTCTTTATGCACCTCGCTTTGTGGTGCATGCTAAAAAATAAATTAGTGAAAAAATAAAAATTTTTGGGGCCTTACGCCTTATGCTAATTAATTGCAATGAAATTGGATATCTCTCTGAGTTGTATAAATTGAACTTCTTTGGCAGCAAATACACTTTTCTAAACCAGACTTTATCCATATCTGAACCCCTCCAACATGGTGAATGTTTTCAATGTTCAGATTTTCTTTATTGTCTTCAGAGAGGCTCTAGAAGCTATCGTTGTTGTCTCAGTTCTTCTTGCATTCTTGAAGCAAGGTCTTGGAGGCACTGAAGATCCAATTATTTACAAGAAGTTGAAGCGACAAGTGTGGCTAGGTGCGGTGGCGGGTGTTATTCTTTGTATCATCATTGGTGCTGCTTTCATTGGTGCTTTCTACTCGCTCAAGAACGATGTTTGGGCCAAGTCGGAAGATTTGTGGGAAGGTATTTTCTGTATCATCGCTACTGTGTTGATTTCTATTATGGGTATTGCTATGTTGCGTATCAACAAGATGAAAGAAAAGTGGAGAATCAAGTTGGCTAGAGCTTTGGTCAAAGTTCCAGAAAAGAAGAAGGACAGATTCAAGATTGGTTACCTTACCAAGAAATACTGTATGTTCATTTTGCCATTTATCACTTGTTTGAGAGAAGGTTTGGAAGCAGTTGTTTTCGTTGGTGGTGTTGGTTTGAACTCTCCTGCCACTGCTTTCCCTATCCCAGTCATCTGTGGTATCATCGCTGGTCTTGCTGTAGGTACTATCTTGTACTACTCAGGTTCCACTGTTTCCTTGCAAGTTTTCTTGGTTATTTCCACCGGTATTTTGTACTTGATTTCTGCTGGTTTGTTCTCCAGAGGTATCTGGTACTTTGAACAACATGTTTACAACAACAAGACCGGTGGTGATGCTTCTGAAAATGGTAGTGGTCCTGGTACTTACGATATCTCCAAGTCGGTCTGGCACGTCAACTGTTGTAATCCTGAAATCGACAACGGTTGGGATGTCTTCAATGCCTTGTTAGGATGGCAAAACTCTGCCACCTACGGTTCTGTTATTTCTTACAACATCTACTGGCTTGCAGTTATCGTTGCTCTTTCGCTCATGTTCTACGAGGAAAAGACCGGTCACTTGCCATTCATGAAGAACCTTACTTTGGTCCAATTGAACCCAATGTACCACATCAAGGGTAAGAAGAAGAACGAATTGACTTTGGCTGAACAAGAAGAATTGTTCGAAAGAGTCAAGAACACCAGAGTTGGTCAAGATGAAGATGGTTCTGAGTCCGTTGAGACCCAAAAGGAAGTTATTGTCCAAAACGAAAAGGATGAGGCTCCTACTGCTAAGGCTTCCTCTTAATTTTTTCTTTTGATATCACCAACCGAACGATGAACAAATCATATTTAAACACACACACACACACACAGATTTATAATGGCTTGTTTAATTCGGTTGGCTTAGTTAATGTCGTTTTTTCCTTAATTTCTTTCTGTTGGAGGGGGGAAAGTTTGGAGTATCTAGGAACAGAGGTGGTTAGGGCCCATTTCTGTTCTCGAGTTTATTGTTTTATTATACGGTTTAATAATTATCATGTAGTAGCGAAGCGAGAGAGTTACGTCATACAAATTTATCAACTGAATGTTGACGACTTTAGCGAGAAGTTTGCATAATTATTCTAGTAAATTGCTCTCGCTCGGTTTTATTTTCTATTATTCATGTGAATAAATTAAATATTTGATTAATTTAGAAATGATTCATTTGTTTAATTATTTATTTAATCATACTATTAATTTATCATACTATTAATTTATCATACTATTAATTTATCATACTATTAATTTATCATACTATTAATTACTAATACTAATGATTATTCATGCCATTAATTATTCATACCATTAATTATTTATACTATTAACTAATCAAACTATTGATTATTCATGTACTTTGTATTGATGCAATAATATTCAGTATGTTCTTACTCTAATCTCATTAGCCATATCGCTCAGTTATCTAGAAACAACTGAACTGGCTCTCTGAATCTCTCAAGTTTGTTTCCAAAACCTGCTTGAACTTGCTCTTCGAATAACTAGTATCACCTCCCAACTTCTCCTCAATAGTGTTGAGCAAGATCTCCAACAGTTTGAAAGTTTGGTCATTCAACTTGAGCGTGCTCGAAATTTCAAACACTTCCATAAAGAAATTGGTGTCCAATTTAAGGTTGATCAACTCGTTGGCCGATAAATCGTTCGTAGATCTCAAGTTGTCCAAAATATTCTTGATAAGATGCATTTGTAGCTCATTGACAATACTGACAAAGATCTCTCCGCCGGTAATGGGCTTGACCTTGTGGATCAATTTGACGTAATGAATCAAGATTTCGTAGATAAAACCATCCACCTTCATTTTTTGAGGCGTCACAACTTTATGGTCTCTGAAATTGGAAAAGTACTTGTTGACCTTGGCCGTAAGCCAAACCTTTTCTCTATTTAAGATGTCGTCGAATATTGTCAACGATGCTTTATCGATATCGGCAAATAACTTGAGGTTTTGCGTCAGCAAGTTCTTGTCGAATAACTTGTCGAATTTCTGGATGAGTCTGGGGTATATTGAGCGAGACAACCGATCAAAGTTGTTCATAGTTAGCACTTTATATGTGCCTTCTTCGTTGGCGCCGATATTTCTTTCAATGGTGTACTTTTTCATGATACTGTCTATTATGATGTTGAGACTTCTCATGAATTGGATCTCGATACTAACCAAAATCCTCTTGCTGGGGTATGCCGAAACAATTTTGTATTCTGAATTGAGTTCGTCTCCTTTGGTGGTAATGAGTTGTTTGAGTTTGTACAATATATATGACTGATAGCATTCGATGACATTCATCAATTTGGTAAAAGAGCCGTCCAAATTGTTTTCGTTGTTGATCCCTTTACCATCACGAATCTCCCAGCCTTCCAAATCAAATAGCTGAGAACAATCGTTGACCCAAACAGAGCATGTGGCCTCCAAGATTTTTTGGTTGATCTTGGTTGAACTATTTCTCAAGTTTTTGATGATCTTGTTGGTGTCGGTGCTTGAAGATAAGTTACCAACTGTTCCCACAAACTCGCCTAGATTACTAAGAAATTCATTAATTTTCTTGGTAATACCACCCAAATAGAACATGGCCGATAACGAGTTAGTAAAGTTGGGCAAGAACTGCTTGTAGTTCTTGGGGGAGGACTCCAACTGGTTGTTGTTGGCTCCATTTTCGTCGTCTTCGAACAAGGTAGTCAATATGACATTCAATTTATCCACCATCGAAACAAACTTGTCGCGGATCTTGCCGTCAAAGTCGATCTTGTAGGAGTAATAGTGTTTGTAGTTGTTGGCAAATTTCCGCAAGTTTCGGGTGAAAAGAACATTGAGGTAGTTGATGAAGTTGTTGAGCACCAACCAGGTTTCGTTGATGATGGAGAGATCCAAGCTCTCGCTGCTTTGGAAAATGGAAATGAGATCGGTGCCGTTTTTGGTGCTGCTATTGGCCATTGATTCGTCCAAGTACCTTTCGATAGACGTATCGTTGGAAGTTACCAAGTAGTCCTCGATTTCATTGTACTTGTCGCTAATGTACTTGATGTTGGATCCGTTTTTTCGGCTATCCGGCAACAGATTGATGTAGTCGTTGAGTTTCCGTTGCATCATGCTGAACTTGCTGTCGAACTTGGCGATCTGGTACTCAAGTTCTTCGTCCAAAGAATCAAGCTGGTTCATTAAAAAGTCGTAGATGGGGTTTTCCTGGTTGGCATTATCTAATTGGTAGAGTTTGTCAGTTAATGATAGGAAATGGTTGTTGGCATCCTTGGCCGATTTGGTATTGGATTCAGACACTTCATAGTCCAACGTCAACAACTCCTTGAAAATACGCTTTTTGTAGTGCTCTATGATGTTGTCGACCTCGTCAAATACCTTCCAGATGGAAGTATTGATCATGAGTTGGTCTTGTTTCAACTGTTCAATGCCCTTGGCGTCCTTCTGCTGGGTCAAACGGGCCAATTCGGTGGTGTACTTGGACTTTTGGTATGCCAAGAACGATTCTTTGTCGTGCAAGAACTTGTTGTAGTCCTCTATGAAAGCATCGTGCATGTGGTTCGATATGTATTCAATGAGTTTATTGGGCAAGTCAAAGAACTCCTGGTGCATTTTGATAAAATCAATCAACTTCTGCATTTTCGACTCCTTCAACTTTGTTTCCATAATAGGTCTGATGATCAATGATGAGTTGGTGTTGAGGTTATTTATAGAATCTTCCAATACCGAAGATAATGAGGCGTTGGCAGCATTGCGGTTGAGCAACGCATGGCCACGGTTGGGGTTAAACACCTTGGACCCATCACGCTGTTTCTGAAGCTTTGATTTCTGGTTCTTGAAGTCGGTGAGAACACCGTCAATGGAGTTTTTACAGTTGATAAACTTGAGAAAGTTGGAGTCTATTACACCTTTGAGTTCCGAGGTCTGGCTGTGGATGTTGTGCTCTAGGCGGTCTAAAGCGGACGTGAGGTCTTCTATGGGAGTCTGTGAGTGGATCGTGGTTAAGAACTGCTTCGAATTGAACGATGGCGACGATATCAAGTACTGTGACAACTCAGTATCTGCCGCCGACAGAATCACTTGTTTCTGTACCAACTGCTTGTAAATGTTGGAGCCTCTTCCTGCCAATGGATCTTCAAAGTCGCCGCGGGAGTGGCCGGATCCTTTAGGTCCTTCCTCGATATCCTCTCCGTTAATGAGTTTACTCAAGAGCTCGAATCGTTCGTCCTCCGACAACTCTGCAATCTGTTCCGGGTCGTAGTGGTCTTGGGAATTGAGATTGAGGTCGTCTATCGTCCGCGGCCGCATGGTCTGGACATTATAGAACGACATCAACACATCTTCACTAGGGTTTTGGTCCATCGTCGATAGATTGCCTGGTAGTCGCAAAGTAGTCCGTATCACTCGTACATAGATCAATCGCGCAGATCAACTGTCGCTAAGCAAAAGTGGTCGTGCGATTGATAAATAAGCCTGATAGCTGAAAAAGCCTGGTAAATTACTATGATAACCTAAACAGATAGTCGATCCAGCAAATTACACACTTTTATACTTATTATAATTACACTTATACTTATTTACACTCCACTTCTCACTGCTTCTGTATATAACATTTTTTGACTACTTCGCTCGCAATTATCTCCACAAACTGTACTCCTGCTGCTGGGGATTCTCTACACCCACAGACGAAATAGCTGCAACCGCAGCATTGGCGATGGTGGCAGGGTCGTGTTCGTTGTGTTGGTGGTCTTGGTTATTGTCGTGGACATGGTCTTGGTTGTTGTCCTTTTCCTTTTCGTCTCCGTACTTCATAGGCGGTATGACTTGGCCCTTGAGGTCCAGCTTGAGCTCGTGGTCCACATGCAACAAACGCTCGTCTACGGTGTTGGTGTCCATCTTGGAATGCTTTTTAAAGTGCTCGTGCGTGAGCTTTTGGATGAGCGTGTGCAATGGAAGCTTGCGGTGGTCTTTGATTTCGGTCTTCATTTTCTCAAATGCCGCTTTGAAGTCGGCTGCATCCCAATCATAATCGGGATCAGGCAAGAGCTCCTTTTGTTCGTTGTGGTAGAGTCTGCTTATATAGTTCCAGTCGACTTTCAGTAACATATCGAAACCGGCGGTTTCCATTCGTTTCAACAACCACAGCTTGACCTCTGGCGACATGTAAGTGGTCCGAAGCATCGACTCTCGCCTCATCAACTTGGACCACTTGTACCGGCACTGGATCCGTGACCGGCGTCCGTTCATACGGTCACTCACAAGCGTCCAGTTGATTCCATTCAGCTTGTCTTTGCCGTCGCTATGGCTGACCATATCGGTCACGATTTCCTTGAGAGTCTCTTCTTCTTCAGTAGTCCACTTCTGGGATGTCCGTTGGTCTCCACACTTGACGTAGTTTCTCCATCTGTCTCGACAATCTTCGGGCATTCTGCCCATGATCTCGCCGATTTTCTTCCATTTCCCTTCGTGGTCGGCTGCCAAACGTCGTAAGAACTCGTCGTCTTCTTTGTTCCACTTCCCACGGATCTCGAAGATATGGTACAGTCTTCTAACGTGCTTGTAGATGGAAGCTCGCGACCGGTACGGCAACACTCTGGTGAGCGATTCCCAGAATGTGTCCTTCTTTCTTTCATTGGACCAGATCCGGTTACAGGCGTCTTGCCGGGTCCATTTGAACAAGTGACAGTATCCTGAGATAAAGTGGTCCACTGCACTGATTTCGACGGGTGCAAACAGTCGTGGTCCCTTGCCGGTATTGTCGGCCAACGAGTTGAACCAGTTACATGCCTGGGTCGAAGCCTCTTCGATGAGCGACTCCACGTCGTTGAGGTGACTAAAGCTGGTCTTTTCAGGCTGTTTTTCCGCTTCGTTCTCTCCTCCGGTGGCATAATTGATGAGACTCTCTTCGATACGCTTGAGCGCTTTTTTGCTCCGAGGAGTCGTCTTTTGCTTCTTCAACGTGCTCGACAACGACGACGCTGCTTGTGCAAGCTGGGTAATGGCCGAAATCGAGTCTCCGCCATGGTTCTGCACCGCTGCGTTGGCTGCCGCAAGCACTTGCTGTGCCTGGTGTGGAGGAACTCCGTTTAACGTGTTCTGGAGTTCGGTATCGGTCAAATCGTTGTGGTTGATGTGCCTGGTGAGTTCTCGGGCGTCGATTATGGCTGCTTCCACCAACTGGTCGTGTTCGGTGGTGCCTAGGCCGGCCAACTCAGGGTCGATGTCTTGGCTTACTCTTCTTCTCTTGTTGTTTTTGGGCTTGGATATGTCACTGCTGTAACTGTAATCTTCATTTACGTCTTCGTCCAAAAAACCACTCCACTGGTTGAAATCGTTGATATTGTTCATGATCTCTTCGTGGTTGATACGCCGCTTATTATTGTTGTGCTGGCTTCCATTCCGCCTGCTCACACTGGTATCCAAGGTACCTCCCACGTACCGCATCACGGCGGCTTCGACGGCATCGTTTATCTGTTGGTTGGTTGTCTTGGATTCTTCGTCCTCTGCATCATCATGCTGCCTTTCGTCGATGTCTTCTGCTCCATGCTGATCGTCTATTTCACTGATATTGAGCTCGGGTTCTTCTTCGCCATCCTTGAGTTTGGATCCTAGTTGAAGAAGTGCCTGTGCTCCTCCGATTTGCTGTTGGTCCTCCATACTGTTGGTGTTACCCTACTTTGTTGAAGCGGGTAACCTTTTTGTATATTTGTTGATGATGGACGTTGTGCGCGCACGACCTTTGTAGACATACCAAACACTACAAGTAGCCATGGTGCTACCTTAAATGGGAGTATTTTGTCCTTGGAGACCTAGGCTTGACAACCGTCAGCTTTGGAATGACGTTCAATGGGACTTTTACCTTTTTGAGTTTTTGATGTTTTTTGCCGTTTTTCTACATAATTACAATTTCGTAATGTAAATCTACAAGTGGACCAAACCCAGAATACCGTGGCCACTTTTTTGACTATTCTCCAACTCTCCACTATTTGACTATTCTCCTACTCTCCATACGTTACATCCAGCACCCACCCGTACTTATTAAGTAACCTCGCTATCGTTCGTTTGGTTCCATTCGGTCGTGCACCTACCACACATATAGATTATATTTCTCACACCAACACTGTAACACCCCAACAATGGACAGCCCCACGCCCATACGAGACCATGAGCTTCCATTGACTCCTACGCGGTACAGCCGTGTGGTATTGGACCAACTTTCCAAAGAGGACTTGGTGGAAAAAGTGTTGGAACTTGAAGCGGTGTTGAACGAGTTCCAGGATTCAAGCAAAGAGCTCGAACAAGCTCTAGAAGAAGAACTCCAGGGCCTCGAGCAAACAAACGTAACATTACAGAAGTCACTAGACGACAAGAAGGCCCAAATAGACACATCCACCACCAAAATCTTCCAACTCACGCAAGAACTCAATGAGCTCCATCTATCATCTGCCAACAAGCTCAAAGAAAGCGAAGACAGAGTCACCAGCTTAAAACAACATTTGGTATCAATTGAGATCGCCAACGACAGCATGGAGTCCAACGATCGTATTTTGTCCAACAAACTCGAGTTTGCCAACCAATTCAACAACGAGTTGCTCGAGAAGCTAGCCATCTTGGAGAGCGACGTCGAACGCGAACGCAAACAAGGCATAGAGAAGGATTTGTATATCAGCAACTACCAGCGAGAGGTCAAGGAGTTGACGCAAAAGGTCGATATACTCGAAACTAAGCTAGCTTCGGCCTCCGACAGCAGCTTTGAAGGCGATATGCTGGTGGTAAGTATGAGAGAAGTATTGAGTGCTGGTCCACCAATGTCTTCGCAGTCGCGGTCTGCCAGTCAGCCGGTGATGAAGAAGTCTACATCGCTCAAAAAGCTCCAGGATATGACCAATGAAGTGCAATCGTTCATACAAAAGTCCACCACGTCCGGGCTTAAATCGGCATCCACCACCACCACGTCCAACCAACACGCTATAGCTACCACAGACAATTACACCACCTCGCCCACACCATTACTCAAAATAAGAAAGGGCAACTTGACTCCGTCTCCGTCCAGCACAAACTTGAACGAAATGAGCCGACTGTCGAGTATCAAGAGTACCACCAGCATATTCTCTAAGGAGTCCAAGAAAAGCGTGTCGAGCCTGGAAAAGTCACAGTCTAGCCGCAAGATCAAACATATATCGCAAGATCTTTCGCCTATAAAAGGGTCGCCCAATCCCGAAAGACAGGCACTGTTGGGAGACAAGCCCAAGAGTAAGATGAGGTTGCTAGGGAGATAGAGTTGGTATAAAACACAATGTCGTGTAGCCTACTAGAATAGGATGCTAATCAATATGGTGTATAATGCACTAAATAATGCTAATAATAGAGAATGCGAACGAGAAGAGAAAGGAGAGTAGAAGAAAGAGTAGAAGAAAGAGTAGAAGAAAGAGTAGAAGAAAGAGTAGAAGAAAGAGTAGAAGAAAGAGTAGAAGAAAGAGTAGAAGAAAGAGTAGAAGAAAGGAGAAAGACAAGAAAATAGAGAGGTTAATAAAAAAAGATAAAATGGGGAATAAATAGAACAAAAGTAGACTAACGTGATAGTAGAAGGTAATGAAGGATTAGTGAGAATTGAGAGAATTGAGAGAGAATTAGTAAATACCTAGACAAAAGGAGCTCACCCACTCAAACACGATCCATTCGTTTCTAGGACAGACCCCATTATAAATAATCTACTTAGTCTATTGTCTAGCACATATAGACATACCGCTCTAATACGTGTAAGTTATCGATAATCGCGTTCGTGCGCGTTCCATTTTGGATTTGATTGATTTTGGTTTTGGCAGATTTGGTTTTGGTGTCAAATAACCAACGAACTGAAGACCATTCTTTGCAAATATGGGCGACATAGTTCAATTCCCCGGGATAAAAAACGGCATTGACAACAGCGATGTCTTCGGCTACTTGATTAACTTGAACTCCCACTTGAATTCGGGCTCCGACGTTGATTATGCTCTCTATATCAACCAACTCACCAGCTTGATCGACCACTACAAAGTGGAACCGGCCAAAACCAAGAAACCGTCGTCTCCTCCGCCTGAAGATACTGTCAAAGTGTCATTAAATATCTACAAACTCGTGTCACGAAACTTGATGTTGATCCTCCACCACATGTCTAATCGAATCTACGACTTGGCCAATGATCTTCTTGGAAATATCCAGTTGTCAGACTCGATCTCGGCCGACGAGTCGTTGCATCCTATAATGGCTATTTCCATCATCATTCTCATAGACTTGTTCGAAACCTTCCCCACTTCCCTAGGCTCAATTACTAATTTTGCAATCAACCAAATCTACAAAATCTTGAAGAAGACTCCACAGATCGATAGCTCCTTGATATACTTGCTCAACTCAATTACCAAGAACGCTTCCAAGTTGGATATAGACGAGAAAATGCAACTGAAACTCTTGAAAATAGTCACCAAAAATATCACCCAATTGCCAATTTCATACAACATACAAGATACAGATTCGGGCTCCACCGTCACTGTCAAAAAGAACTATATCTTGTGCTACAAGAACTTGCTACTTCTCAGTATCTCGACTCATTATGAAAACTTGCTTGCGTTGTCGGCATCTTCAAACTCGGCGGGCTCCAAATTGAAACCGGAAGCTATCATGACGCAACAGAATCAGTTCCAGACTGGTTTGTTGAGCTCGAACGAAAAGATTCTTCACTACTGCCTTTCAAACTACAACAAAGAGTTGAGGGTGGCCGGTATCGAGTTATTGGCCAATCTTTTGTTGAATTTGGTCCCCACCGGCAAGTTTAATGCCATAGAATACTTGATTGCAACCATGTATCCTTTGCCCTCTTTGAACTGCTGGGACAAATCGTTGTCAACTATGATAGATCATGAAAATGACTCCATTATAATCGATATCAAAAAGGAGAAAAACCACTTGAACAACCACGACAGCAACTCACACATCCATTCATACACTGAAACGTTGTTGTTTCAGTCTAGTATCATCGAGACCTTGGTAGTATACATCCAATTGGAGCAATTCCAGAACTCGGAATTCCTTTCATCCAACCTTATCCAAATATTAGATCATATTTTGATAAAGTTTGGCGAGTTGAGCTACGTCAAAAACCACATTCAAAATCAGCACTGGAACAAAATCATGCTTCAATGGACTACCCTTATCGATTTTATTGTCAAGGACACAGGCTCTTCTTCCTACGAGGTTTTGACAGGCTACATATACTCGAAGTTTAATTTAGACTACAATAATGAAAAGAGTGCCATCGATACCGAGACAAGTGCAGCTGCTGCTCCACCACCAGCCAACAAGAGAAGCCTGGTATTTATTGCCGGCGGTGCTGGTTCTAGAGCGCTGTTTTCACTCGGTAGAAAGAGAGAATCGACGCTATTTGGCTTTAAAGGTAAATCGAGCTCAAAGTCAAGACTAAAGGATTCTAAAGGGAACGAGATTAGACCTTACCATAACTCATACCAGGCCCACTTTTTATTATACATATTTGAAATGCTCATACCTTATGGTATTAACTTCAATTCCGTGACTCAGTCCAAGGAAAACAAAGAAAACGGCACCAAATCACCCGAAGCTGAAGTTGAAAAATCCATCGAAGAAGAAGAAGAAACCGAAGAAACAAAGTCACAGGCAAACAACTCTTTTATTCGAGAAATCTTGTTTAAGTTGGTTGTTAACGACAATTCATATATCAGGAATTATGCATTGCAGTCCTTATTGTTGTATGCAAGAGTAAATCAGGTTGAGATCAATTTACTTATTTTGCACGCTTTCAAAATGGTCAACCAGGAATACAAGACTTCTGAATCCGAAAAGGGTCCATCTTCGTCAGTTTCAGAAGAAAATATTTCCGGCATGCATTCAACTAGATTGATAAATTATTCTTTGGTATTATCTGCATTAATCAAACAGACGGATTCTATCTTGCTACAAAACACCACCATCGTCAAAATCTTGAGTTTCTGCACTCAGAACTTGAAGCATAATAACACCAACAACAGAAACAATTTTCTCAACAACTCTTCGTGTTGGATTATTTTATCGTCTTTGGTAACGTTCTATAATGATAACGAGTTTGTCAAGCTCAACTCGTCGCAATTTTTGGTATTTTGGAAGAGTTTGTTGACTTCTCAATTCATCAGCACCAGCATGACTGACTCAGACCCAGCAAACAACCAAACAAAGGAAATCATCGATAATTTGAAGTTGAGAAATTTCAGTCTTGTGTGTCTCTTGAACTACATCTCGTCAGTTGAATTGTCACCGGAATCTCTCAAACAACTTCAATTTTTGTTAACCAAGTCATATAATTACTTGACATACCTTGAAAGCAACTTGGAATCCGTTGGATCCTTCACAAACTTCAATAACCAGTCATTCAACGAAGCTGACTATAATCCAAACTTGATCAACAACATTCAATTCTCCGATTACTCCTCAGCATCGAGCAGCTTATCATCAGATAGAATACTTATAAGTTTGATTTTATACAGTAAGAAGATTATTTTACAAAGTTACACCAAATTGGCAACTTTGTTGAAGAACGATATCAATTCCAACATGATGATATTCTTGATCAAGATATTCAGTGACAATAAAATCTTTAGTAGAATTTTAACCACTGAGTTTGAAAAGACCAAAGGAAGAAACAGCGTTGATAATGCTACTAAATCACAAATCAATGATTTCGATGATGATATTATCGTATTGAGCGAGGACTACAACTATTCCTTTGGAGTAACCAGTAAGTTTCTCGCCAATGAAGGTAACATTGATGAACTTTTAATCAAAGACTCGACCCATGCAACCGATGGGGTGGACGAAGTGTCTGAATTTGTCAAATTTAGGGACTCTTTTACCAAGGATTTGAGCCAACCTCCCTCCAAATCCATAGAGACCCAATTAGCCACAAATTTCCAAACCTGGATTGATTACTTTGAAAATATAGTATTCAAATCGGTAGACCATTCCATCAACTACGACCCCAATATTTTCTTAACCACTCGGTACTCTGTCAATGAAAAATTCTCACCAAACTTGATAATTTCGTTGATTGATTTGTCCATTGAATTATTTCAATTGGTTTTTCCTAATTTGAGTTTGCAGATTCAAATTTCTTTGCTTGAGCAAATCAGAAACTCACTTACGTCGAAATCAACTGATCCACTCAGATTAAAGGCCATTCAAGTTAACATATCAGTTGCTATGCATGGGCTTTTGAATAATTGCTACAAGAGGAAGCTTGTGCTCGACCCCCAAATTCTCAAGATTGTCGGAGAGATTCTCAGCAAAATTGAATCGAGAAATACAAGTTTGGTCAAGATCAACAGTGATTCTGTTGGTTTAGTTCATCAAAGTGGCTCCAAACAAGTCGTTGGTGAAGCCATTGATAGGTTGATCAATGATATTGTGAAAGATTCCAACCCTTTCACCAGAGGCTACTCCATCATTGCATTAGCCAGGATTTTCCAATACACCAAGGTTGGATTCAATAGCATTTTCAACATCGCGTGCCAATTGCTCAATGATCCAAATCCTATAGTATACCACTATTCTTTGGAGTCAATTACCATATTGTTTGATTCCAACATTGATTGCATTAATTTTATCCCTGATACATTGACGCAAATCTACTCAAACTATTTAAATGACTCGTTTGGTTACGACATCCACAACAAGACTCTTGTCAATCTCAAATGCAAGTTTAACTCCCCTGGTGTTATGACACACTTGGTGAAGATATTCATAACCTCACTTGGCCCTAGGTTGAGGGAGATTCCTGTCAGTGAAAAGACTATGATCAAGAACTTGATTGTTGCCTTGTCAAATGGAGTTGGATTAACCACCATCGATGACTATACCAGCACCTACAAATATCTTCTTTCGTTGTTCCAAGAACTTATTATATTTGACCCCAAGTTGATTGAGGACGAAGTGGAGTTCTTTACTGAATTACTCAACTTGATAATTTCTAAAACACTCAAGGTGGGTTTGACTTCGATGTCTCCGTCATCGCTACTTAAAGACTCTATATTTCCATTCACTTCATCGATTCAGTTGTATCATGCAGCTTACGAGTGCTACGTCGAATTGATCAAGATTTACGGAGTCAAAGTATTTTCCAAAGAAACAGTCAACTTATTGTGGATTTCTATGAACTTGAAACCTTGTGACGAATTGAAAAGGTTGATTATCCTTTGGCTAGAGTCGTCATTGGATATGAACTGGTTTGCCATTTTGAACTCGCTTTTCAAGTTCAGTTCCAAGAAACTCGTGGGTCCATTCATAGAAGCCAATTACCAACAAAAACTTTTGCCTTTGCAACAGAGACAAAAGAAGAAAACTTTGGGCACGGCATCCGCCAACGTGTTCAAGGACGAAGAAATAGAAAACATTGTTGGAGATGATGGGGACAATGTCGATAAAAACGAGCCGATAACTTGGGAATTCAAGTTATTCATCTACGAATTGATGAACCGTTTGATGGATTTGGCTGGTGTTGGCAGCGGAGAAACCCGTAATAGCACTCTATTCAACACTCTCAAGGAGAAGATCCAAGAAATCGTCAAGATTTCGTTCCTTGGTTCTACTTCGCCTATACCAATCGTCAAGTTACAGGGTATCAATTTGTTGGACAAAGTGCTTGGTCTTTTTGGAAATTTATCGGATCCGTTGTATCCAGGAACCTCGATTTTGGAACAGCAACAGGCCCAGATCATCAGTGCATTGGTTCCATGTTTCAATGGTGACAATGATACCAAAGTGATTGTCAATACCATAAATGTAAGCTCCAAGTTTATCAATCTACCAAGAATCAAGTTCTACTCCAAGCAGAGAATCTTGAAGACTTTAATATATTTGTTGGAAGAAATCTCGGCGTCCAAGTTCTTGAAGTTTGGGTTCCTTGAAAACATGTCAGAATTCGGCAGAAAGTCGATTCAGTTATCAATTCTCAACTGTTGGGCGTTACTCAAGATTGATAGCGATGAAGACCGCGATAGCAGCGAGCCCGAATTGTTGGTAACCTTGGAAAAGTACTCAAAGTTGTTGACATCATTATGGATATTGGTACTTCGAGACTTCTCCACACTCAAGTTCAACGATAGCTCCAGCAGGGAATTGGAAATTTACGGCAGCTACTGGATTAACTTTATAAGTGTCTTGAGTATTGAACTAGACAGAAACCCCAAGTTCATTGCCGACTACTTGTCGGGAGATGAGCAGAACTTCTTCTTTGTTATGTTTAGTCAATGCGTGGAGTCATTAATCAAGAACAACAAGAACAAAACCGAGATTTTGACCTCGATGAAACGATTAGTCAAGTCTGCTGATTTGGTGGAACTTATATTCCACGATGAGATTTTCGGCGAACTTATTGACTTGTTTGATAGATTGATTTTGATCGACGACAACGTGGAGTTCCAGTGTGAATTGATCGACATTATCAGCACCATCGCCAATACGTACATCAAATATTCGAGTGAGAAAGAGGGTGTGACCTTGGAGAGTGGATTCGATAAGCTCTTTGAGTTGATCAGGGTGGAAATGTTGCCGTTATTCACCATCTTGCCTTTCTTGAGGAGCGATTTCGATGCCACCAACCAGTCGCAGATATTGACGCTTAAGCACTGCGATAGTGCACCCAACTTGTTGATATTAAAGAAAACGTTTGAGAAGTTGATTGAAATCATGGCCCAGTTTCCTGATATGGTCAAAATCGACTTGTACTCGTGTCTCTTATTTATATTTTCCAAGATCTATGAGTATAAGAATAAGTTGTTGATTTCGGTGATCTTGCCGCATATCAAACAAGTTATAGGAGAGTCATTGGCGTTTGAGGTGAATTTGGTCGACAGCTTCAGCGAAATCATCAGAGGCTATTATGACATCAGCAAGGATTGTAATTATTCGGTGATTACTTCGATGTTGTTGATAACCAGTGGAGATATTGAGCTCAAGCAAAAAGAATCGATTGATCTTAGCGATGCTTTGATAGGCTTACTTGGGCAAGAAGAGAGTGCCAGCATGTCGATCCAGTGTATCAAGACATTGAACCAGTATTCGGTAAGAAACAATAAAGAGGTGTTGGTGATGAAGTACTTGATGACACAGCTTATCAAGCATTTGTCGGAACAGAATAACGTGGTGGAACCCAAAATAGCATTTGAGATCTTGTTTATGTTTAGCCATACCTTCAAAGACGATGTCAAGATTGTGGCGTTGTATTCGATATTAGTTCCTTTACTATTGAGATACAACGATAATGAGATTATATCCAGAAGTTATTTACACGATAAGTTGATGTTTTTGGTGCAGTTGAACCCCAAGTGTTTCAAGGTGGTTGTGAATGAACGACTTAGCGGTGAACAAAAGACTTTGGCTGAAGAGTTGGTCAAGATGACGACCAACACCAGCACAGCTGGTGTTGACGAGGAGGGTGAAATTGAATTGAAGCAGTTCAATTAACTGAACGAGCATCAAATAAAAATCAACCGGAACAAGGACCTTTTGTTATCATATTCTATTATTTAATGCATATTCGTATTTTGACTTTTCGTATTCTAATAATTCTAATTCTACTTATTCATTATTCTAATCCATTCATATTCATGAGATGACTGAAGCGTAACTTTTCGCTATCTCGTTCGTTCCATAAATAGAAATTTGCACCCAAATTGCACCGGAAATAATTCACGTATTTCACTAAAAAGCAAACAGCCATGTCTATACAGAGAGTACCACCGTGGTGCATGTCAATTTACCTTATTCGCGCTTCATTCCTATTCACTCACCTCATATTCTATCAATCTGATAAACCTAACACTCTAGTTAAAATTACTCTCATCTCAAATCATTTTTCTGGCAAAACGCGTCTCAAACTATTTACAACCAAATTCAACTTGAGTCAAAGCGAAATAAATCTCGTGAGCTATAATGAACGGAGGTGATTTGGGTACAGAGAGCCTCTCTTTCACGCAGTCGTGTTTGTTTGAACCTGGACAACAGAATGACGGCGACAGTGGATTCGGTGCATCTTTTCTATTTGACCCCAAGGCTACTCAAGACAACCAGAATGAAGAAACGATAGAAACTTTAGAAATGGAAACTTTGGCAGAAACCAACTACTCGCCAGCCAACTACAGCAGCAAAAAAGTCAAGCTTTTCAGCGGAAACGTCATTAAACTCAAACCCAAAACCAAGTCTCGTCTTGATGTGGAGACCATCCGAGAGCTCGAGAGCACTAACGGAGGGTACTTGGATATGGACGTGTTGTTTAGCAAAGCCAAGTTAAGAAGCTCCATTAAATCCAACAACGACAAACTAGATCAATTGACAGTAAAGGAAAAGAAACCAAAGGTGGTCAATACCCAAGTATGGACTGAAAAGTATCGTCCCAATTCATATGTGCAGTTGTGCTCTGCTGGAAATGACAGACAGTATAGAACCGTGCTTCACTGGTTGAAGAAGTGGGCTCCCATAGTATTTGGCGAGGAAAGAGATGAAGACACCAAAGAATATACCGATGCTTTGGGCAGACCCAAGCGTAAGATCTTGTTAGTCCATGGTCCTTCGGGGATAGGAAAGACGGTGGCTATCCACATCTTGGCAAAACAACTCGGGTATAATGTAGAAGAACTCAATGCTTCCAATTCCATGGATACTTTGCCCCAAGGGTCCAATACTCCAGGAAGTGAAAATGGAACCAGTGTTGCACTCAAGCTCAAGATCATGAATGCATTAACTTCCAACAAAATCAACTCTAAAGGCAAGCCTTCGTGCTTGGTGATCGATGAGATCGACTCTGCATACAACTCCAACGATATCATCAGAGTACTCAACGATCTTGTGTATTCCGACCTGAGATCATTATACAAAAAGCATGGAGATGAAGATAAAAAGTCCAAAAAGGCGTTTGTATTGAATAGACCCATCATTTGCATAGCCAACGACATATATGCCAATAATAGTCGTTCGAACGGAAAATCGCCCATGGACAAGTTGAGGCAGATCAGTGAAATTGTGCCTCTTCGTAAGCCCACGTCCACCAAAGGCCTGAGTGGGAATGCATTGAGGTCTATAAAGGACCACCTCATGTATATCAACGAGAGAGAAAAGTTGGGTCTAGACTACCAGAAAATAGGAGAGATAGTTGAGATCTGCGAGGGTGATATACGTGCTAGCATGAACTACTTGCAGTTTAATGGGCGGAAAGTCAATAGTCTCGAGGGTCTGGGCCCTGCCAAAAGCAACAAAGATACTCAGATGTCGTGGTTTTCTACGGTGGATACCTTGTTCAAAAGAGACGGCGCTCTTTCCAAGGACGAGAACTTTGAAATACTCATGGATATGTTCATGAATGGCAACGGACGATCTGCAGCCAGCAGTAGCAGTTCGTTCGACAAGGTTATCAGAGGATGTTTCAATCAGTATTTGGATGTGGTTAGATTTCAAGACGACTCTTTGGTCAAGCCATCGATATTCAGTGATTGGTTGAACTATTACGATACTTTTGGAAATATCGAGCACGACACCAGCAACTATACGTCGCTTGTGGGACTAAAAGTATGGTCGTTGTTCAGCGAAATCAATCGTTCGCGAAACTCCCGCGAGGTCTCGTTAATTCCAAACAGCAAGAACCTTGACTTTGAAACCTTTGAGTCGATCAAACAAAACAAGGCCACGATCAAAGCGGTGGCCGATAAACTTCCCATCCCAATGAAGGTAGCATTGGGCGATAATCCAGAAATGTATGCCAGCTATATTCTTCCATACTTCAGCAGGATGTTTACACCTGAGCTTTCGTCAAAGGCCAAATCCAACTTGATGGATACTGAAAAATGTACCGTTGAAAAAATCACTGCCTTGGTTAAGGATATCGATATACGGTTAGAAACCGAACGAGATTTGGAATTCGGCACCTTGAGCTTGCAGCTTTCTCCCAACTGGGATCCTATAGTATTCTACGACAATGCGTTGGCTCCAGTATCGTTGGCAGGCAAACAAAAACAAGTCCAGCTTCGTAGGAATACCTTGTTTCCATTGATCACTGCAGAGTTGGAACGCTTGAATATGGGCAGGAAAACAGATAAACGAGCAGTTGAGGCCGAAAAAGATGAAAGTATCCAGAAGAAAAGAACCAAAATTAGCACTAGTGTTGATTTCTTCAAGGGACGTTACGACGGGTTGGCGAGCCAAATCAACGAAACAAAGCCTACGGGCGAAAGTGAAACCACCCGGATATGGGTTAGTTACAACGAAGGGTTCTCGAATGCTGTACGGAAGAATATTGGCTGGAACAACATATGGGCTCCGTAAGTAAATAACGCATACAGTAGAATAAGACAGAGTAGAATAAGACAGAGTAGAATAAGACAGAGTAGAATAAGACAGAGTAGAATAAGACAGAGTAGAATAAGACAGAGTAGAATAAGACAGAGTAGAATAAGACAGAATAGAATAAGACAGAAGTAGAATAAGACAGAAGTAGATAAGATAAAAGTAAAATAATAGGCAGACAAAAAAACAGTGAAACAAATTTAAGCTATGTTGTGGTTGCAAAAAAAGAAATGATTCCGCCCAGGATCGAACTGGGGACGTTCTGCGTGTTAAGCAGATGCCATAACCAACTAGACCACGCAACCTTTTCTTGTAGAGGTGAAAGTGCAAAAACCATATCATCGGTATCTACTATTTAATATAGGCACCCTTTGCCCATAAACGCCCCATTATCGTAGAAGATATTTTACATTTCGCGTCAGTGCATTTTCGTCCACTCTATTTCATTTTCACTAACTTTCGCAGCCTACCTATTATATAATAATTCTTCAAACAGTAAAAACGTAGATCTATTGATTCGTGATCCTTCACACCAGGATCGGGCGAGAAGTCAGAACCATCGGAAGTTTCCTCATAACATTCTCACTACTCTTGGTCTTGTCTCTGAATAAAATATATCAGATCAGCCCTGCACGACCAAGGCTGCGAATACGACGGAAACGAAGAGATTCGATGTAGGAACGAACCACCAGTAAAACCATGTCGCTCATTAAAGATGCTGCTGTGGCAGTGATTACCGGTACGACATCGAACTTGGGCTTGAACATCGGATACAGATTGCTCGAGCAGGTTCCGTTGGACAAAAACCTCACGATTGTCGTGACTTCAAGAACGTTACCTAGAGTACAGGAAGCTATAACTAGTTTGAAGCAGTATTCAGAGACAAAAACACAACGCACGGGACAATTGGAGTTCGACTATTTGTTGGTTGACTTCGGCAACATGGTCTCTGTTCTCTCAGCATACCACGAGTTGGCCAAGCGTTACACACACATTGACTATTTCTTTGTCAACGCGGCCCAGTCGGTTTATTCGGGAATCGACTGGTGGGGAGCCACCAAACAAGTGTTGAGCAGTCCACTCGAGGGAGTCACCAATCCGCAATACAAGATCCAGAAAACAGGGGTCAAGTCCAAAGACGGGCTTGGGTTGATGTTCCAGGGCAATGTGTTTGGGCCCTACTACCTATTGCACAAGCTACACCCTTTGCTACAAGGTGGAGGAAAGGTGATCTGGATCCTGTCACTCATGTCGAGCCCGCAGTACTTTTCATTCGACGACTTCCAATTGTTGAAAACCGACATTCCTTACGAAGGGTCCAAACGGTTGATCGACTTGGTCCACTTTGGATCGTACCAGAAATTGGCTAGCCAGGGTATTCACCTGCAGTTGGTGCAGCCGGGAATTTTTATTTCGCACTCATTTTTTGTGTACTTGAACGTATTTACATATTACGGGATGTTGATGCTCTTTTACTTGGCCAGGCAGTTGGGTTCCACCGTACACAACATCTCTGGATACACTGCTGCCAACGCGCCAGTGAGGTGTGCGCTTCAAGACGAGCCGCAAAACGTCAAGCTCGCATCCTCTTCCGACAGGTGGGGCCACGAGTACATCGAGTCGCAGCAGGTGGACACTACCGGCGCGGAGGACGTGGTCGCGACGTTGGACAAATTGGTGGCTGAATGGGACGAGAAGTTGAAACACCAGATAGTAGATAGCAGACAAAACTAATGAGAGCGATAGAGTAGTGACAATTAATTATCCTAATATTCACAAGTAATCAATAATAACAACCATAAACAGTAACTGCCGAAAAATCTGTGTGGGATCGCCCCATGCCATTTCATTGCTCCTCATTTTGCTCGTCTCTACGTTTCAGGGCGCAATTCGTCGCGCGACTCAATTCGGCTAGCGAGACATACACCAGATGATAAATACACCCTCAAGTACGCGTTTTCTCAGCACTCCATCATCTCTTCATGACAGTCCTGATGTCGGGCACGGAGAATGCCTCCACCATAAGTAACTCGAGCACGGTGTTGGTACTAGGAGCCCACTCTCGCTTGGGCCTCGGGATATGCTGCAGGTTCTTGCAAGACATACACGAGAGCAGAGATATCACCATGATCGTCACATCTACCACGCTTAGGGGGACCCAACAGGCCATAGCATTGATAGAAAAGAGTCTTGCCAGCTCGAATCGGTCCGGATCGGTGGAGTTCGACTACTTGGTGGTGGACTTTGCCAAGATGTCGTCGGTTGCCGATGCCGTACGGGACTTGAGCAAAAACTATACCCACCTAGACTACGTATTTTTCAACTCGACCGCCAACGTAGACTACCACATCGACTTTGGCAAGTTGGTCAAGCAAACGGTTTCCGACCCCAACGAGGCCGTCAAGTACCCTACATTCCGGTCGCAACTAGTGGGAGAACTATCGTCAGATGGCATGGGGTTGATGTTTCAGTGCAACTTGTTTGGGCCGTATTACTTTCTGCACCACATCAGACCACTATTGCAATACGGAGGAAGAATCGTCTGGACCAGCTACGCCATGTCGGAATTGGAATATGTATCATTCGACGACATCCAATTGCTCCACTCATCGATGCCATACGAAGGTTCCAAGCGTTTGGTGGATCTTATGCATTTTGGAACATACGAACAGATGAGCAAGCTCGGCATTGCCCAGTACTTGGTTCATCCAGGGGTGTATGTCAAGTACTCGTGGCGATCTCTCTTGGGATTCTTTGCGTATCATTTGACGTGTATTGTCTACTTCTTGGCCCGATTATCGGGCTCTCCATACTATGTTGTATCAGGCTATACAGCTGCTAATGCACCGGTGTATTGTGCTTTGAATGGTGGGAGACAGGACTCGAAAACAGGCTCATCTACTACAAAGTGCGGCGCAGAGTGCCTTTCGGATACCGAAGTATATTCGGTGGGTTCCGATGAAGTGGTGGCGTACCTCGATCTGCTTTGCAATAAGTGGGACGCCAAGCTCAAGATGACTTGATTGTAACAAAGTAATTTAATGACAATTATAAAAGTAACGAGTATTAATAACTAATGATATAAATAAACATTATACCTTTTTTTATAAATAAACATTATACCTTTTTTTATAAATAAACATTATACCTATTCATAAATAAACATTACAATTCTCTATATTGTATGCTCTAGACAGTTGCAGCCACACCCACTGGGGCACTCCGGCTGCGAATCGCCTACATCATTGGCCCACCACTCTGAAGCACAGTCCGAATGCAATATATGCTCACAGTTGGTGCACACCACCAAGTTTTTGTACACCATCAACTTACAGAGAACACAATACTTGATCACGTTACTTTTAGACGTGTTCCAGGCATTGTTCTTGGACGTTGGAACCAGCGTAACCGAGCTGATAAACGGCTGGTTATGAGTCTGTCTTCTCTTTGTCTTGATCCCGAAATGGCACCGGTGGACTTCGAACGGCGAGTGGTAGTTGTCCATCTTCTTGTCTTCGGGATAGTTGAATTTGAGCATCTTGATTCGGTTGATAGGGAGCCCCCACAAGAATAGCATATTGGCATACTGTTCTCTGTAGCTGGCTATTTTGTTGTGGTCCTGTGTTTGCAACAATGGGCTCAGGTACGTGTCCTCAAAGAGATCTAGTTCCACGGTGTTGTGCATTTCAATCGTTACCAGTGGTGGCACTCTGGCCTTGCTTCTGGCTTTGCTGGTGGCACTTTTGGGCTGGATATCCTTTTTGGGTCTTTCTGGAATCCGTGATTTCTGTTTTTGCACAGTATACGATGCTGGTGACATGTACTTCAATTCACTGGAATTGGGCACGTTCTTTTTGGTGGTATACCTCTCTGGCGAGCCGTCTTTGATGCTGCCAATGTCTAGCGACGATGAGACAGACTTGGCATATAGTCCACCTGAAATCAGCAGCTGATCCTTTCGGAACACCAGAATCGAAGAGTTGCGGTGTTTGGAGTGGATATACTCAAGCGGACCTCGGCTTTCGGTATTGAAGGATTCATGGAACGAAAGGTTGAACTGGTCCGACTTTTTCATCGCTACCACCGACAGCGCCCGAGGCAACGCAATATACGGGGTATGTATGGGGACATTGAAAAAATCAGACTCGTTGTTCTTCATGTTGGTGGTGTTCTCATACAAGATACACGACATCATCGCAAGCATCTGGATATTACCCTTTTGTTCAAAGTACCCAAAGATTTCGTCAATCAACCAAGTGTGCCCAAACGGATGGGATCCCCAGTAAAACCGATGGTTTTTATTTACAAGTTTTTTGGTGGCTTCCGAGGTATGCACGAGTTGATTGAGTACCTCTGTGTTGCGGATGTTTCTCCAGTTGGGATCGATGCTAGGATGCAAAAAGTATCCCGGATTTACATTTTCCGGCTGGATATCCTTTACCAATACCATCTCCAAGATTTTCCACACATCACTGATTTCCTTGAGCCCGTACTTGAGTGCCACTGCACTGTTATACCGGGCCAAATTCTCGGGACTGTCGCCTAGAACACGGTACTCGCATGCCAACTCGTATTTGTCGGGCAACAAATGGCTGAAATCAAAGATCTGTACCACGTTTTTATTCTTTTTGTCTTTTTTCCTCTTCAGCAAGGTGGTCTCTCCCGGAATGGACGACTTGTAGTTGGAGGCAGACCCACCGTGACTGGTAAGTCTTTTGATGGAATCCTCTTGTCCCTTGCTAATATACCTGTTGCCCAAACCCACCGAGGTCTTGAATAGACCCGGAATTCGGGCTCGTGCTGGTGCATCGTCCTGGAGAATTTCGTCCCAGTCTTCAGCAAAACTATCGTTGGACGAAGATGACGTTGACGAGTCAGTGGAGTTGGCCATCTCATCGTCTTCCTCATCATATTGACTTGTATTATCAGACAAGTCAGATTCAGATTCATTGTGACCATTCAAACTGAATCCTCCGTCAGTAAACTTGAAGATATCAAACTTCTGTTTGGTCTTGTTTTCGTCCTCCTCGTGTTTGGGTACAAAGAAGCATACCAATTGTCCCGTGGGTGACCAGGTGGCCCCGCATCCCTTAGGAACAGGGGTGGAATCAAAAAACGTCTTGACTGCTCCCAGATTATCCACTGACTTGGTCTTCTTGAGCGAGTCGGTACTTTGGAGCAAGTCCTCGTTTTTGCTGCCGACCGCAGGCATGAGATCGGTGTATATATCTTCTTCGCCAGACGAGTCGTCCTTCATGGATTCGTGGTAATCTGGCTGTTGGTTTATCAAATCATCGGCCCAACCCTCTGTTCCCACCTCTATCTCACCATCGATGTTGTCGTCTGTATTATCCATCTGCACCTCCTCTTTCATGAGCTCATCATCCAACTCTATCTTGTCTCCCATCAAGTACCTTAAACACGGTTCTAAACAAAACCGTTTGTATCTGTTGGTGAAGAAATGGGCGATTTCATTCAAATTTTTCAACATCTCCACTCTTAATGCAGACGTCAATTCGTGGGTTTCCTCTATGTCAAAAACTACAGTGTTGCATTTCTGAAACTTGGCCAAGGCCTTTCCCGATAACTCTTTCTTGTCTTCTTCAAGGTACGGGTACGCTTTGGGAAAATTGATCAAGATTCTCATAAACACCAACTTCTCTTGATCTTCAATAGTAAGGTTGTTCAACGTATTGTTAATGTTGCTGTTCAAGGTGTTCATGTTGCTGTTCACTGTATTGTTGATGTTGTTCAAGGTATTGTTATTGTCTGTATCATCAGGCACTTCATTCACTTCGTTGCTGGTGGTGCTTGTGTTTGCTAGACTTGTTCTGTGCTTGTCATTGGTGCTTGTGCCAGTGGTTGAGGCATTAAAGTCTTTCTCCGAGCTATTGTCATCTTCTACAGTTTCAACCTCTGGCTTCTCGAGTACCGGAGCGGGGCCTCGTAAACTAATAACCAACTCTCCGGTAGATACCGAAATCTTTTCGAACCGTACTTTGGGAAACTTGTGCCCTACAATGCTAACCTCTTCTCCCAAATTGGAGGGTCCGTCTTCTTCGTCAAACCCATCGGTTCTCTTGTGGTCGTGACCAGCACGACCTATACGGACTCCAGATATCCAGTCCAAATGGTTCAATTGATTGAGATGGTGTCCGTTTTGCAGATGCTTTTCGGCGATTTTGAAGAGCGCCATTGACGATAGCACGTCTCCGTTGTTTCTACGTTTCATGTCGTCAAGAGATACCGGAGGTTCGCAACAGTACGTGGTGTAGCTTCGGAAAAGTTTTGGGGCTATTTCCATTTCGGACTTTTCTTTGGTGGGCGAAGAGGGCATAGAGGTATCCTCGTCCAGATCACCACTCTTGAACAACAGAAGCATTCGCTTATATGAAGGGTTGTAGTTTACTTGTTTGTACAAGTCCTCGTCATGAGACCATAGCTTCAAGTCGTAGTCTTGCGATGACCATGTCACCAACTGGTAGTCTTTCCACTTGTTTTTGGACTCAAAACCGGCATAGTTTTCGTGTCTGGTTCTCCAGAGAAAGTCCTTCATGGGTCCATTGTGGCCCTTGAACAAGTGTATGGCATCGCCGGTGATTTCCTGCGTAGCATTGGTCTCCAAAGCTGTTTGGTATGCTGAGTCGTAGTTGACTATATGGATGGCATCCTGTCCTCCTCTCAATGGCATAATTCCACATGCCTTGTCTGATCCAAACGGAAGTGATCGGGCCCTGGCCACTGGATACCCTGCGTTTATCACTACTGTGGGCTTTAATGGGGTAGATTTAGTTGACGAGTCGTCGAAAAAGTCAAAGCTCTTGGCATAATCCCGGGCTTCTTGGGTCTTGAGGTCCCAAAACTTGACTTTTTTGTCGTTTGAGCACGTAATGATATTGGAAGAACCGTTGGAAAAGTCAAGCCCGTTGATCTTGCCATTATGGGCTTTCTCTACTTTGATGATTGGTAACGAACCTTTACGTGAATCCCACACGTAAAACGAGTTGTCGTGACTGGATGCTATTTGATGGGGATTTTCATGGTTCCATTTGACCTGGGTGGCTCCGGCACGCCATTCGGCCCATTGGGCCACTGGTTTACGAGGCGTTCTCATGTCCCAGCTGAGAATAAACGAGTCAATTGAACATGTAGCCAAGACTTCGGGGTTTGAGGGATGGAAATTGATATCTGTAATGGCTCTGGTGTGTCCATGTAGTACATTAACTATGGCATTGGTGGAAGGCCGGGCAAGGTCCCAGAGTAAGGCCTTTTGGTTAGACGTGGAGATGCACCACGACGGCTTGGCTTGGTTTGGTGACCATTGCACGTCTGCAACTTCCCATGAAGTGATGTGGTGTAGCCATCTGGGAGTAGTGAAGGGATCGTCCAAGTCAATGATGAACAAACCTCGGCGCCCTGCTAGCACTGCATCTCTACCGTTGGGCGATAGAGACATGGCACCAATGGCCCCGTCGACTCGCAACAGGAGCGAGTTTCCGAACGTGGGCGATTCATGTGGATTATTCATAATCGTACACTGTTCCCTGAATCACCCAAGTATACGAGTGTAATGGCTAGAGCGTTAGTGCTTGTCTATACTTATCAGTCTTGGAGAAAGTGGCGCGCGCACGACCCAACCATAAACTGAACTGAGATTGAGACAAAGCGAGAAGAGCGTTTGCAAGAGTCAGAATGAGTAGCGAGCAGTTCAATGACGAAGAGTTAGACGAAGAGTTCAACGATGTTGACGAGCACATAAACCAGCACGAGCCCAAAAACGGCGATGCTTCGCAAGAAACACCCGTGCCCAAAAAAGACACCAAGGCCACAGCAGCAGCCGCAGCAGCAGCATCGGCGGCAGCACCCATTATTCCCGACCTTCCAGAGCTTACGCGTAAAGACAAGACGCTTGAGGAGGTGCTAGACTTGATGGACGGCGACTTTGCTCCCATAATACCCGATGCGGTCACCGACTACTACTTGGCCAAGAACGGGTTTGAATCGTCCAACGTCAAAATCAAACGGTTGCTTGCGTTGGCAACGCAAAAGTTCATTTCAGATATAACCCAGGATGCGTACGAGTACTCACGAATCCGTAACTCGTCGGCCGTGTACAATTCGTCCAATCCTCAGGTCAGAGCCAAGCTCTTGTTACAGGGACAACAATACGCCAATCAACAATCTATTACTGGAGCTGGTTCTGGGAATGGATCTACCATCGATGGCCAGACCGAGCAGCTGCAGCCGTCACATTCAGGAAGCAATGCTGGTAACCAACAGGGTAAGATAGTGTTGACCATGCAAGATTTGAGCGGAGCCTTGAGTGAGTACGGTGTCAACACCGCCAGACCTGACTTTTATCGTTAGTATTTGTAATATAAGAATAGTAGAGACAGAGTAGAGGTGAAAGTGAAGTAAAGTAGAAGTAATAGAAGTGCCACCGAGTGGGTGAGTAAAGAAGTAATGGACCAAATTAATAAAAGATGGCACGAGAGGTAGATACGTACCGAAAATTCTAAAAACAACAGACCTCAGGCTTATGCATATTGGATTCTGTAATACAATAGAGTAATTATATATAGTTCTAGTCACTCGTATCGTGTTAATTTATTACTCAAAAAATGCAAACTTACTATGCAAATCCACGAAGGATATGACAGCAGATTCAAGAAATATGGTACGAAGATTCCTGAGGAATAATCTCATTTCCAGACATAGACAGATTCTTATTCATGCCAAAATCCCAACTTCTACTAGCAATACAAACTTTTCATTGAGTTGCACTGCAATTAATGACGATAGAAAAGTAGAATAAATAAAAATGAGAGAAACTAACTGGCGATGATTCTATAGTGTATGCACACACGTATGCACATCATGGAGATATTTTTATGATTTTACAGATAATTCTGATCTAATACTATTTCTTTCTAGACTAATCTGTTTCTTTCAATACTATTTCCTCAAGGATCCTACATGGCTAATGCTACATTCTTGACTCTTTTGACCAATTGTTGAATAGGTCGCCCTTTATTACTCTTTGGATTATATTTACATTCCCATGCCTCCCATACCAAACTGGCTCATCATTTTCTGCATCATGCCGGGATTTTGCATCATCTGCTGTGCCTGTTGCATCATCTGCGGGTTCAGTCTCATCATCTGTTGCGCTTGTTGCATCATTTGGGGGTTGTTCATCATCAGGGCCATGTCTGGCATGCCGCCGGCACCTCCGCCACCAAACATGCTCATGGCTTGTTGCATAAAGTTGGGGTTGGATTGTGCTTGTTGCATCATTCTGGCCATCTGGGGGTTGCCTCCAGGTGCACCAGGCATTGCTCCAGGGCCACCGGCGCCTGCGGCCATGGCGCTCTTAGCCATGGATCCCATCATTCTATGCTGTTGTAACACCATTTCGATTTCCGACGCAGAACACCCACTGCCTTGGGCCACTCTAATGATTCTCGACGGCTCTTTAATGAATATTCTGCCGTCACTTTCCAACTCTTGTTGCGTCATGGAATCCATGATATATATGGTATTTTTGATCTTTTTGGATGTCTCTTCTTCGCCTGCTTGCGAGAGAATGTTAGATAATCCGGGTACCATCGATGCAATGTTGGTTAAAGGTCCCATTTTCAAAAAGTTGTTCATTTGGTTCTGGAGATCCTTAAGGGTGAACTTACCTTCTTTGATATTGTCCATGGTCTGTTTGTGGCCCTCGTCGTTCTGTAAGTCTAACGATTGCACATGTTCAATTAACGACTGGATGTCTCCAATTCCCAATAACTTGGATATGAATGTGGTTGGTTTGAATGTTTCAAAGTCAGTGACATGTTCTCCTGTACCAATGAATATGACTGGAGTGTGCGTGGCTGCCACGGCCGAAATGGCACCACCACCTTTGGCGTGCCCGTCCATCTTGGTCAAGATGATCGACCCAAAATTGGAGCTTTCCTTGAACGCCTTGGCTTGTGATTCCGCTGCTTGACCGATCGATCCGTCCATGACCATGATGGTTTGCGCAGGCTTGATGTTGTCGGAGATTTGGATCATTTCGTCGAAAAGCGATTGTTCTTGTCTGTGTCTGCCCGAAGTATCAACTATAATTATATCAAACTTCTCGGCCTTGAACGTATTCACACCTTCTACTGCAATGCCTACAGGATCCTGAAGATTGTACTGACCGTAAAACGGGATCGATGATTTGATGGCGTTCTGTCTCAATTGATCAAACGCACCGGCTCTGAAAGTATCGGCACATACCAAGCCCACTTTGAAGCCTCGTTTCTTATAGTAAACGGCCAATTTGGTACATGAGGTAGTCTTACCGGCACCCTGAAGACCCACAAGCATGATCACATGAGAATCGGCCTTATCGTTGCCTTTGACCGCCACTTTTTTGCCTCTGATGGTCTTGGTACGGACTTTATGGTTGAGTTTCTTAGGCTGGGGTGGCTCTTCGTGGGAGTCCACGAGCCCACACAATTCGTCGTAGATGATCTTCTGGAGCTTCTTACGTTTGTTGTTGGCATTCTCCGACTCTTTCAAGTCTGCTTTTACTTTGCTTTTGATATTATCTCTGAGTCTGGCCACAAGTTTCACATTGACGTCTGACTCAAGAAGAGCAGTACAGATATTTTTAACCATGGCGTTAACCTCATCTTCAGATGCCGAATCCACTGACGAGAGGGCACCTCTCAAACGAGACCCTAAATCTGCCAATACCATTTCGATTCGTTTCGTTGGTTCACGTTATTCTTACTCGCCTTGAATCGTTGGCGAAAATTTTTGGGTTTTTGGCCCGCACACGGCACTGGTGATAATTGGGATCCAAGATCTCCATGGTAAATACACTAAAGATAACAGAGATCTAATAACAGAGATCTAATTACCACACATGACAACAGACACTAATACTTACCACGCAATAAAAGGGTTGTCTAGGATAGGTGTTAGATTGTACTGTGTGTTTACGTTACAACAAGATAATGGGCCATCTTTGGTGGTCAGCTGGTGGCCTCTTTAGGCAATAAGTAAAGCCCTGATGTACCGGTCACCACGATGATACCGTACTATTGTAAGACATCAGCCAATCTAAAAACCGCGACAATACCGATAAAAGAGGTAATAGGTTTTTTTCGTGACTTTGCTCGCTTGCCACGGAGTTTCTAGTCACGTCGCCTTTGAGCTCGACAATAGCGGTGGCGGCGGCGGCGGCCAGAAAATTTTGTTGCGGGGAGTTGGGGATTGTTGTTGCAAAATTATTACTACAGGTAAAAATATGTGTTCCATAAGGTATTTATGCAGAATGCCGGATACTGAGTTCCGTGTATAGAATTAAATGCTATGCTAGAAAAGGTGATCTGATTTTTTAGTCTAGTGTAAAAGTACCAATTGATCAATAAGATTCAAGTCATGTTCGAGACTTTCTTTGGGGAAAGTCAAGTCTTGGTACGGATCGGTGAGATCAAAGTCCAAAAACAATACTGGTGTTCTGTGCAACACCGATTTGGGTTGTAGCGTCAGTCTTTGACTGGGTAAAATGGGCACGGCCTTGGCCATAACCGCGATTCCCTCAGATACTGTGGTGTCGATGCAGGATGAGGAGGCGGTGGTAGTTTGAGGGGTTTGCTGGCTTGGCAAAAAAGCGATGTTTATGCAATCATAATTATATTTGCCGTGATCCTTTGTGTCGGGCAAATATTGGTCGCACGATGGGGCTTTTGATCCTACCGCCTGCGGTGATCTTGTAGACTGTGCTGGAGCAAACATTTTTTCAATGTCCTTTATGCTTTTAGAAAAGATTTCGTTCTCTATCCTTAATCTTTTGAGTGATTTGTGAGAACAGGCAGTGGTTGGTGCTGTTCCACTGGTTGAGGAATCAGTGCCCGAAGATGACATATCTTCCAACGAACGTTTCATGGTATTTGGGTGTGAATGGAAATTGTGTGAGGGGGAAAAAGTGTCCAGCCTGTAGACTCCGGTAAGATACACTGTAGTGTTGAGTATTTATTCTGATGTCTAACCGGTAGACTTATATAATAGTGGGTATAAATGTGACCTCCTTTTATCAAAATTTCAGTATATTTCTAATTTACACCGCATGGCTTTTATTAAATAGATTAAGGACGTGTTATGAGTAGCAAGTTAATCCTACAGATTATAGAAAATAATCGAAAAAAAAAAAAAAAGATACGGTCAGTACGGGTTAATCGAGCGCAATTAGCTAAACAATTATGAGGTAAACGACGAAAAGAGATAAACAAAAATTTTTCCTAAAAAAATAAGAACCCACAATTAATAGGCGGAAAAAAACTCTTGTAGGGACTGACGTACAAGAAAAGTTCAGGCCGCAAGAATTCACGAGCGGGAAGAGGGGGCACACAATCAAAACACGCTGTAGAGAATAAAATGCTTTATGCCTGTAAGCTTATTGAGTGATTTACCTGTGTCATACACACCTTTATACTCAATATGGCTACTGGTTCCGTATAGACTTACGAACTCGTGCGCTTGAAACTGGGTATGGCGTATTTACTCCACTTAAACCCACTGCCATGAGCACTGAAAAAGAATTTCCATGCACCCCACTATAACTCCACCACCGCAATTTTTCTTCGATTTCCCGCCCTACCATATTTCCTCCACAATAATTAATTGATTTCCCCTCGTATTGTATCGGTCTTAAGTTCTTTGTATCTAATCAAGCCTAGGCCTATTAGCAATTTTTGCTGGACATGACTTTGTGCGCTATTACTTTGATAAAGATAAGTGAGCGAATTTTCAGGGGCAGTGCAATTTGGCCAGGTGAGAATAATAAATGGTAATCATCAAAAAAAAAAAAATAAATAAATAAAATTAAACAAAGCTTTCCCGCAAGTTCATCTATAATTTGACAGCCTGAGAGATAAATATGTGCTCTATCTTCGATTCTTGCTCCGATAGGCACATGCATACTAGACGATAATGTAGAAATGGGGTATTCAATCGCGATAAGAACATTTCTAAGAAAATTTTTAGGATGTGGTGTTGTGTCCCCGAGATATAGACTGAGTCTAAGTCTATACTTCCTTTTTAGAAATTGCCACCATCTTGGAACGATCTAGTCGCACATTTTTCGGTGGTGTGGGGAATATTGGCTGATGGAAGAAATAATAAAACAGTTCCGCGATTAGATTTTTTTTTTCTTACTAATAATAGTCGTGCCTATCATCCGCAAGAAGAGAAATTAGTGCAGATAGAGAAGTACATTTCACTACTTTGTTGGCTCTTGTTCATTCACACGGCATGCCGCGAAACATTTTTTTTTCTCTCTTCGGCATAACCCCTAAAGTAAAGCTCTCGTCATATAGTGGTGCGACTTTACAAATAGGTATTGATAAGCGATAACAGATGCGTGACACGGAAAGAGATCATTGGTGATGTGCACGCGCTAGCCACTTGAATTGCGCAAATTCTTGCATCACTGAGAGAAACGACTCATTTCAGGTGTACCTTGTGCGTACGGAGATCATTCCTGATAATATATGAAATTTTTTTTAGTGCATGCTTATCGCGCGCGGTGATCTACACGTGTGATGTCAATAAAATTGCGTGAACTAAAATTAAAGGTGGCTTGATCGGCCTTAAAAACATAATACTAAAACGTTGTGCGATTCCGGGAATTGATATATTAATGCAAAGAGCGATTGACGCATGCATGCATCTATTCTAATTTATCGTAGAATTCTGACACCTCTCTCTGCATGTCTCTCTTCAATTGTGTCAAGTCGATTTCGAACTCGTCTTGTTCAATTATCAGGTCTTCATCATCGACATCATCATCATCATCCTCGTCGTCATCTAATTCTCCAATCAAGAAGGTATCGTCGTCTTCATCAGATTCAGAGTCAGAATCAAACACGTACACCACGGGTTTGGGACCTTGCCGAGCAATTTCATCAATATCTGTGGCATCTTCCTCGGAAATATGCTTTTCCTCAACCTTATCTATCCATTCGTCCAAAGAATCGTCTCCGGAATCCAGGTAATCTGAATCAGACGTTTCTGCATCCTCAATGTTGTTATAATTTTCCTCGTGAAAATCTTTTACCGCATTATCGTAATTAAACAATTGAAAAATTTCACCTCGTAACCAAGCAACTGACGTGATTCCAATAACCATGCTGGGAACAATGTAGAGCAACGCAGGTTGGCCAAATCCGGTTACTTTCAACACGGCTATGGTGGTAGAAAGACCCACGATGTAGGATACGACTGCAGTTTTAAAGTATGGACGGGGGAATGGTGCCAAATGATGGAAGGCTCTGATCTCCTGGTCATGGAATCTAAATAAATCGTAGCGCAAACATAAGGACACTAATGTTCCGGGGATAACAATATCACCTAACCCAAGCAAACTCATCGAAATACCCAATTCTGCAGGTTTTTGAGGGATAAGGATTTTGATAGGTGCTGTCACTGTGGTAGCGACTTCCATCATAATGCCGGTATTGAACACAAAGTAAACGTCATAGATAAATAATCCGGCTAGCAAGACGTATGACAATTGGAACTTTGGGAATTGTAAAACTCCAACCACATATGATGCTATGTTGACCAGGATGAAGTTGTGAATTAACCAATTGATATCAGGTTTTGCATAGGCGCTGTTGAGAACAGGATTGTGCTTATAGAACAAATAACTGACCCCAATGCTGAAAGGCCAGAGAACCAATGGCTTGAGATCAAATACATACCCCGTATAGTCGGTGGATGCAATTGCTGGTGGTTCCAAAACCGCAAACCCTTCATCGTCCAAGTACCTGACCAATTTTGGGATCCATGTCTTGTCCTTTTTATGCTCAGCCAACAACTCTTCGGTGTCAATATGCAGAATTGGTCCGAGAGGAGTTTCCAGGTCCTTGCTAAAGGTAATCTTGTAACGTCCGAAGACAATTGACGAGTCCTTGCCAAAATATTTGGTATAACGACGAACCAAGCGGGTTAACATCACATCACTATTACGGTAAACAGCAAAAGTTCCAGTGATGAGGGCATTCACATTAAGCCAGTAGTTGATCTGGCTAGAACTTAAGTAACGCATCGCGTACCAGATCCCGTATAACGCGGTGGCAGACATAATAGGCATTGCTATAACATGGCGAAGTTTGATCTGATCGACTTGTGCTAAACGTAACAGTAACTGATCATAAGACGTGATGAAGAACTTGGACTCATCGTTATCGGTCACATCATAGTAGGGGCTTTCTTTGTCTGTGTTTGGCAAAGCAGCGTTACGAGGCTTGTTTATAGTGCTGTGTGCACCCAACAAGATACATCCTGTTGCCAAAGTCAAAAACAAAAAAGCTTCCACCAACGATGGGTTGATTGAAGAAGTAAGATCATATAGATACTCAGGTAAGCTTGAGGCAACCAGGTCCAACCATGAGTAGTCGGTCAAATCAAATACTGGACTAGCGGCTTCCATAGTGGGTTCAATTCCACTCATGTTTTGTAAATAAGGGATAAAGACGTGTTGTTGAATCTCAAAAAAAAAATCAAAACAAATCAAGGTGTGCGACACAATCACATACCCATACCTATGAACGTGGCACGCAAGTACGACGGTTTTTTAGCGGTTTTTGAAAAAAGTATACCGCCCGCCAATTGACCAATAGCATTGCAGCACTCAGAAAAACCACCACTAGAGCGAGCAGCGCGGCGGTGCCGTGTCCAACTGCCAAAAGACCAGTGCTTATGTAAGCGCTCACCTAGTCATCTATATTATATTTCGGGCCTGACACGCTGAGGGGACAGCCCAACAGGTTCAAGGGCTCAAGAAGGGGATGCAACCTCAGCAAGTAATTTGGTCCTGCAGTTGCTTATCTTTCACAGCATATTGTGCAATGCAATTTCCATAAATCTCTTTCGTGACCATCGCAGTAAATAGCTCGAGGGCATTACATCATACCTTTCTGATGGGGGCACGCGAATTTTCGAAATGTGCTGATTTTCTCTCGCAAAATGTATGGAAGGTGTAGAAATATTCTGGTCACTTCCCTAATTTGTCGTGAGGCAATTCTGTTTTTGTGCAACAAGCACTATGAAGTAAGTGGCTTGATCCCCTCCTTGCAACCTTTATGGATAGTGTGTTGATATAAAATTTTATATAAGCTCGTGGATATCTATATTTCAGGCACCATCTTTTCCTACGATTAGATCCGTTCATTGCGATGGAACATTCCAATACTATAAAAGAATCCAAACCCACACTGGCTGATTCATGCAGCCATACTGATCATCACCATCAAAAATTGCACAAGTTTATGAAAAAAACAGTCCACAAGCTCACTAAGCCATTAGGTTCTAGCCACGATTCAGAGAGTGTGGACCCATTTGACAAGGAGCCCCAACAATGCATCTTTGAGCGTTCCATAGAGTTCAACAACCGCTCGATAATAACCAACCCCGAAATCCCACAACACTACACGACGGAAGACTACACCACGCCGATATTGGACAGTTCGGCTCTCATGCTCAATGACCCCAATATAAGCCTACAAAATATAAAATTGAACTGCTACGGCGACGATCAGTGCAGCTGTGCGACTTCGCCTGGAATTACGCGCGCAGGAACTGACTGGCGGCTGGCGACAAACCACACTACTCCCGGGACAGCGACCCCTCAAACCCACCACTCCAGAGAAACCTCCAACTGTCCATGCTCGCGCTCTCGGTCGCGCTCAATCATAAGTGCATCATTGATGTCATCGCTCGACAATGACCATCACGACTCTAATGAGAATTCTCTACACGCACCCACCCCACACCCAGAACACTCTAATGACAATAACTATAATAATGGCTACATCAATAGCGAGGTCAGAAATGATCTCAACAAGTACCTCGCTTCTCCTAACGAGAGCGAGGAAGATGACGGCAATACTATTCAGTACTACTCTTATGCTGACATAGTAAATAACGAAGACGATGACACTCCTGTAACCTATCCACAACCTGGCTCTATTTCACCTCTAAATAACTTGAACTCGAAAAGAAGAGGAAGTAGCTATACCATCAGCCTTAAAGACTACATTGACACAGTCTAGGCACTAATCAATTCTAATTCAAATCATGTGCCCCTTGGCTTTGTAGTCACGCGATCGGTTCAGCACGCGTTCCATGCAGTAGCGGGAGCTAGGCTACTCTTTTCCTATCCCTGCGAGCGTGTCAACCTGTTGAGTGATTATGTAACAGGGACGAAAAATTTTCCAAACGGTGACGACCAAAAACTGACTTGGGTGAAATACGTGATGACTGACCCAGGATAAATGCACCTTCAAAATAACTGTAGATATTATTTAGCACGTACATTTCTCGGCCCATCTGCACTAATTTCAATTCACCCTCAGCACCACATTCTCTACAAAAAAACGCACGTGCCACCGCTTAACTTTTAACCGTAGATACCATTTATTTCACCGTTGCACACACGTCCTTCAACCATATTCTCGCATCCATCAGACTTAAACAAAATTGCGTAAGAGACAATTCCCATTACGATATTTTCTTCACACAAATAGTTTTTAATGACAGAATCCTTGTTTGATACCAAATTCACCTCCGAACCCAACACTGGAACCAACGACTTGAATGTCTCCGAAGCCAACGTTTCATCGGAACCCACCCAACCAACTACAACGGGTGTTCCTACCTCGGATTCAAGCATAAACACCGCATCAAACGATGTCGAGGTTAGTGCCAACTCCACCGAACAACACGAGCAATCCACCACCTTACCGTCCTTACATGATAAATCCAATGCTTCCGCTTTGATAAACTACAGAGTTTTGGTTTCCGCCAAAGAGTCGGGGTGCCTCATCGGTCAAAATGGTCAAGTCATTGATTCAATTAGAGCAGAAACGAATACCAAGGCTGGAATCTCAAAATTACAGCCAGGATCTCACGATAGAATCTTGACTGTAAGTGGTACCCTTGACGATTGTGCCAAGGCGCTCAGCTACTTTGCCCAAGCATTGTGTAACTCTACCATTGAGACTTACAACTTCTTTCCCCTCAAACAATTATCCGCCACCCCTTGTATTGAAAACGAAACCACTATTCTCAGATTATTAATACCAAATAGTCAAATGGGTACCTTGATTGGATCTAAAGGTTTGAGAATTCAACAAATTCAAAGTCAATATAATATTTCCATGATTGCTTCCAAATCGTTCTTGCCAGGTTCCAATGAAAGATTGGTAGAGTTGCAAGGTAGTGTTGATAACTTGTATGACTCTTTAAGAATCATTTCCAGATGTCTTATTGAAGATTTTTCAAGTATAGTGGGAACAAACTATTACATTCCAAGAGGCCATAACTACAACAACGTTGCCCCCAATTCGCAAGGCGCTACCAACGGTGCCCCAAAGAGCTCTGCTGCTTACAGAAAGCCTCACCATATCACCACTACTTCAATCAGCTTCCCTAATGAAATAGTTGGTGCATTGATTGGTAAAAACGGTTCAAGAATCCAAGGTGTCAGAAAGGTTAGTGGTGCTACTATTGGCATTTCCGAAGAAGTCGAAGGTAAAGAAGAAAGAGTCTTCACCATCTCTGGAAGTGCTCATGCTGTCGAAAAGGCCAAGGGCTTGTTGTATCATAACTTAGAAAGAGAAGAACAAAGAAGAGCCGAAGCAGAGAAGAGCTAGGGCTCTTCTTGAGGAGTTGAAGCTGCATTGAGCTGCCAAATTCAATTAGTTTGACTACAAAATTTTACGGTATTCTGACCAGATTCATCAAAAAAAAAAAATCAACTCCAACAGATCAAAAGATAGACCACCAGGTCAGTTATGATAAACTTTAAAATATCTTGCAAAAATTATTCAGGAATCACAAGCTATTTGTGTGCTCTTATTTATTGATTTGATGACTTATTCAAGACTCGAAACGATGACGGTGTTGCTCATAATCTCCTACATCTGCCACAGTCTTTCAACTCTATCTTCTTAATGTGTTTTATCCCAAAATTTATTGTGACATGAAATTTATCTATTTTCAGGTGTGAAATATTAATGATTTTATACGAATAAGCGTAGTTATTGTAAGTTGCTGGTTTTTACTAGCAAAAGTGCCAACTTTTCCAAGAACTGCTGGTCAACCTCATCAAACCCAGCCGGATCCAAGCAGTCCAAATCCAAAACCCCAACGATCTTGTCTTCTTTTACCAATGGAACCACTATTTCACTCTTGGTTTCTCCATCGCAAGCAATGTGACCAGGAAATGCTTCAACGTCTGGCACCAATTGAGTCAACTTGGTCTGCGCAGCGGTACCACAGACACCAGTGCCGATTTTTATGATCTGACAGGCCACTTTTCCTTGGAATGGACCAAGAATGAGTTCTTGCGAGTTCTCTGGGTTCAACACGTAGAAACCTGCCCAATTAACCCTTACTTTTAACGAATGGTATGCGTGCCAAACCAATGATGAGCAGTTTGACAAATTCGCAACCCAGTTGGATGTGTCAAAACTTAATGCTTCATATGAGTCAAGCACAGTTTGCAATACTTCTTCCTTGCTAAGATTCTCTGAATAGTTACTGTAATCTGCGTGGTTTACCATTTTACTAGCCTCTAACACTCCCAAGGTCCTCTTTGAACGTCCTCTTCAAAGGTCTCATGTCTCGTGAGCATCCACAATTTTTGCTTACCAAATCAATCATTGCGATAGCGGTCAAGAGGGTAACAACCAGAAACTATATGGAACGAGTTTAGAGGGGTAGAGAAGTTATGAATATACATGAAACGGGTCTTTCGCCCAACACGCGGTTCAATTACTTTTTACACTATCGTGGAGTCAAGCGTGTTCTAAAGATACAACCCCAAACGCATGAACACCGTCATAACTACCATAGCGACATATTCCACGATGATAATGAGGAGGAAGGTGAAGAAGGGGTTGATGGAGAAGATGACGGTTCCTGGTACGAAGGCAGAAATGAAAACGACATCAGCATTGCCAATGGCTGGGTAACAGAGAATGAAGAAGACTCTGATTCTGAGTTCTATGATCATGATGATCTAGGTGTTTTCGATGTGGGGCTGCGAGAGGTGGTGGACTTTATCTCGCAAAACGATGACAATACCGACGCAGATATGTTTTACTTGAACAGAAGGGAAAGTTTCGGTACTACTGGCAGTGAGCGCAACTCATTTGACTCTAACAGAGACAGCGATAGTCAAACAGATTTGATCTGCAGCGACGATAATGTGGAGTATAAACTTGTGGATAAGCATAAAGACAGGAGATACTCCAACAACTCAAGTAATCGCATTGAAGTCGTCAACAAGACATTGGCTGAAGACTCCAAGTTTCCCACCAACAGTCAGACTGCCTTCAATAAATGGGACATGCATGGTGCTCGAACTTTACGTGAAATGCAAGGCAACAGGGGCATCTACGACGAATACCACCCCGATCTTTCTACTTTGGAGAACGTGGATCCTTCGAAAATGGTCCGCAGAGCACCAGCCGAAAAGTTCAAGGATTCGGTCAAACTAAACTATCTCAGCATCAAGAAGTTGTTTGCGGAGGGAACTCGAAGATACAAAAATAATATCTCCACCATAATTACCGATGCTTCGGGCAATGACTACTTGGTACTAGCATGCACTTCTGAATTGTTGTTCTTTGAATTCAACAACTTGACACATATTCCCCACACCAAGCCTGTTCTAAGGTTCGATTGCCGTCCGTCTATCACCACGACTACCGATAGGCTCATTTCAACGTGGCCTCGTTACCCTCATACTATAAACTTCTTGAAAGCTTTTGATAACTTCGATGGAAAGCCAATATTGGGCGCATGTCTCGATGACGGGACATTGATGATTTGGTATGTCGACAACATAATCAAGCACATTGAAAAGTTTGTCGTGGTCAAACAACCAGAAGAAGTCAATGCCGACAATTATCACGATAACCGATTCTTTGGCCTCAAAATACACTGTGACTTGAAAATAAAAATGGAGGCGTCGTTGTGGGGGCTAGACTTTCTTAGGTACCAGGATGAACACGGCCAGTTCCATAATTTAATCATTGCATCCGACAACTCCCAGAGCATCACGTTGTTCTACTATGACCCACAAGATGGAGGGTTTTACCACGTCAAGTCACACCAGATCTTGCACAATATTCCGGAAGTGTCCTTCATCGACTACAAGATCCAGGACGACAACACCCATGTAATCAAGGTGTCGTGTGTATCGATATCTGCAGAGTTGCTAGTTTTCAACTTCAGGTTTCGTCTCAACCAGGGCCCCCTTGGTCAAAAAGAATATGAGTTTAACAGACAGGGGCACATGCACTATATTGATCCTGCCATGGCCCAGTTCGAAGGAAGCGGGGGGGCTTTCAGAGAAGACATGCATTTCAAACGCTTTCAAAGAGTTATTTTTCTATCGCCCAATGTGATAACTCGCGTATTGCTAGGTGAAGACTGCTGGACAGCCAAGCCTATAAGCACATTGTACTTCCATCCCGTTCAGTCAATTTGTGCGGTTTTTGGAGATTCTTCCATTGACGAGGAGGAAGAAATCAAACACATCATTAATGAATCCACTGTTCTTGATCTACTTTTCGATCCAGTGAAAACCAGCCATTTGGGTGTGGCTGCCAATTGGCAGTTTTTCGAGTCCCCAGTAATAAGCCTCTCTGAAGCCTCGCTGCACCACGAATCGGTGTTTGAATCTGCGAAGCTAACTGGAGTTGACGATGAGTATCGCCGCGTGAACAAAGGCTTGTCCAAGGTCTATCGTGAGGTAAGTCTGCGTGACGCCAAAATGTCTTTGAATAAAAATCTGTACAAGCTAGACGAGTATGCTGACCAGGCCCATACGACGTTACTCGCCGTCTCGACCAGTAAACGGTTGGGATTGTTTAGATCAGATACTCTCTTTTGTAATGCAGCCACCAAGAGGATCTTTGACTTGTTAATTCCATTCAACGACGCCAGCGAGTTTTCCAACAGAATCTCAATCACCCACGTCATCCCTGAATTAAGCTGCTTCATTGCCCTTACACAGCAGGGACTCGTTACCATCATGCGTTTATGTAGTCATCGTGGCGTGTACGGAATGCGGCAGGAGCACATCTTTCCCAATGCCCTTAGTTTGGTGCTAGGCTACAATGGCTATCGCACCATCTCGGGCTTAGCGGTGAGAGACCGTTCTCCTTCCAAAGACATTCCTCGCTTCCTACTTTATCTTACATATACCGACGGTTTAGTTGCCGTCTACGAAGTTACCAAAGATGATAATGATGAGCTTTCGCTTGCAAGTATATAGTTCAATTTTTTTCCACACTAACTTATCTGTAGTTTTTGCAACTAACGCCTCCGCAACGCGACCACTTTTTTGCATCTCTAGTCATGTGGCAGTCAACCGCGTTTTGTGGCATGTACGTAACTTAATAACAAACATCCATAACATTTTACGGCAACATCCTAGCTCTTATTCAACAGACTTATGGTCGTTTAAGGACCCTACATTGATAACAAATAGTATAGTTAGCAATGGACTTGTTGAATTTAGGGAATCAATCCCGCAGAACCGGAATCCGTCCGCGTGCTAATCTCACTAAGGATAAGTATAATATGGAAGACATAGATGAATTCTTTAGCGATGAGGATGACACCACCAAGTCTTCGCGTAGAAGATCATCAGCCAAGTCACATAGACAAGATAAGGGTGCTTCAAGAGATCTCACCAAGCGTAAACATGGTGATTTAGGGTACCCTCAAACCATAACCCCTAAAGATAACATTGATAATGTGGCACGAATGATCAACTTCACAGATGCTGAAGCTGCCTCTTTCAACTTATCACCATTGCTGTTGTCTTCCAAGTACTCTGCCAAGAAAAAGAATATGAAATCCCCATTAAGATCGCCCTTACCAGAGAGGCGAGACAGCAGAGAAAGCAAAGAATATGAAGTGGCTGAACAAATGGAAGCAGAAAATGACTTTAGCATCAACCATGGACTTGACGATTTCGGCAATGACGATTTTGAACAACAGAATATATCATCTCACTCACTTTCACCTGTTAGCTTATCACCCATAACCAAACCTAAAGATAAAGCCAAGCCTAAACCCAAACCCAAAGCTGCCACCAAGCCTAAACCTGCATCACTAACGAAAAACATGGCTTTAGGTATAGGCCATAAAAGAAGGAAAGCTGCGGTTTTGCCAGAATCTGATAACGATGATGACGATGATGACGATGATGATGACACTGGTCAAGACGACAGTGCAAACAACTTTATAGATGAGAGCAGTGAATTGCTATCACCCCCACCTAGTGTCAAGAAGCCTGGAAGAAGGCGAAGCTCGGCCCAGCAACCCAAGGAGATCATCACAAAGGCCTCACCTCTTCCCTCTCCACCTCTGGATGGACTTCGTCGGTCCAGAAGAACAAAAATTGCACCACTAGCATTTTGGAGAGGTGAGAGAATAGTTTACACCCGAGCATTTGAATTGGGACAAGATCCTGATACAACCTTGGCAAATGACATCAAGAAAGTCCCCTTACAGGAAATAAAGGAAGTTGTACATATACCTGATAGTTCTGCTTCTACAGCCAATACCAAGAAGAAACCCAAACAAAAATCAAAGACACATAACACCAAGAAAGCAGAGTCTGCCTCTGAAGTTTATGACTACGAATCTGATCCTGAAGTAGTTGGCTCAGAATGGTTTGCGAATAAAGCCTTGACTCTCTCGGTGGTAAAGGATGATGCTAAGAGTGACAAGCTCATAGCAGTTGCCCCTAATGGTGGCACTTTCGAAGCACCAAGAGACGTGAATCCAGGATTAGACAACTTCAAAATTGCATCTTTGTTTGATCAAAACAATGATTTCAGTGCAACTGGTTTAATTGAATTTCCAATAGAAGGAGCAAAGCTGTTGAGGGATTCGGGCGATGTTATATATAATTTCCACGTTGTGAAAGGATTGATCGAGGTGACTTTGAACGCAGATAAGTTTGTTGTTACAAGAGGCTGCTCCTTTCAAATACCCAGCAAAAACACATACGGCTTCAAAAATACCGGAAACGGTCCCGCCAGGCTTTATTTTGTACAGAATAGAGTTCCGGTAGTAGAACTGGATGCTGATGAAACCATCTGATATTTTTGCATGACGTTTACATTGTACTATAGTAAATATTTAATGATATTCCTAATAATAAATATAGATTATTGAAATATTGTAACTACGTTGGTATTTATAGCAAATACAAGTTTTTATTGAACTTCGTATATAAAGGTGAATATTGTACAAAAATCTTTAATTTGATAGAGATGAGAGTGTAAATTTTATTAGCTCTGATGCAATAAGAAAAATAGTTCTGCGTTCCGCAAACACTAAAAACCAAACAGAACGCTTATTCCTCAAGGATGGTGACTTCAGAGTTTTCGTTGTTGTAGTAAGAAAGAACCTTGACCTTGAATTCTGAAGCAGCAACACCAAATTGTTTCAAAATCAATGCTTGTCTGACGTCTAATTTGTCACCTTTGTTACACACAAGGTATGGCTCGTTAAGAACAATCTTACCGGCCTTGATCTTGGTTGGGATCTTGTATTTGTTTCTCAAAGTTTCTTCTAATGAGTGGGACATTGGTACATCTTCTTCAAGAGGAATTTGACCACCTCTAGAATATATAATACCTTCAGGGATTGAGAAGTCTATTGGTGACTTTGAGTTAGCTCTGGAGTAGTCTTGCTTAGTGTAAGCACTGAAGTAAGCTTGAACAGTTTCAGGAGTTTCGTTAGTGAATAATAAACCTGGAAGACCAGCACAAGTTTTTGATAACTTATGCAAGTTGTCCTTGTATTCTTCTTCTATCGTGTCACCTAATGCTTTCTCTAAAACCCTTCTTTTACCTAAAACAAGCTTGGATCCAGTCCAGTCTGATCTAATATCTTGCAAAACTGGAGTACGGACATCATCCAATTTTAAAACCCAAGCATATTGAAACTCATCCAATGCTGATCTGACTTCATCAAAGATACGGGTCTTATTTTCTTTACCTTTTTTATCGGTTTGTGCTAAAGTAACGAGCTTGGAACGTCTTGATCTAGGCATTGTAGTTTAATGTAGAAGGCGATGAGATGTAGTCTTTCGTTTTCAAGTTAATTTTTCAGCTGTATGCTGCAGCTCATCTAGAGAAAAAAAAATATTGATGTATCACGTGCAAACTCGATGCGATTTTGATTTTCGGTTTGATTAGGTAGTTCCGAAATGCTGCGCACCATTTTAGTGCTACCGTCAAGCTATCCGGTATATTGGTTAAAGCAAAGGAAATGATATATTTTGACTTGACTGGTGAGTGTAATACATTGTCGTATTATTTGTTGGTAGGTTTTATATGGTCAAGTTTTGGTTCTTTTATCTCACCATTAAAGTGAAACAAGTTGCAAAGACAAGTGTAGATATCCTGAAAGTATCCGACCGAGAGATCAATCTGGATTGAAGACGGAATCTCTTCATTATTGAGAAACACCTCGTAGAGAACTAAGTACATGTCCACGATTTCCTGGATAAGGGCGGGATCAATAGTCGCTTTTCTCTTCGACCCAATGGTGTTGATACATTTTAAATAGATTCGCACTATCGAATAGCTGCAACACTTATTCTTATTTTCAGTAGAGTTTTTTTTGAGTTCATTGGCTATATTGAATCTGTTGCAAATTGCATAGTACTTGGTATTACGAATCGCAATCATTTGCTTTCGCTCATCTGCTTGTTTGAAAACCCTATTGAGCTCTTCGAAGTATGCAAGTGCAAATATACTTAGATCTAGAGCACATGTAATCGAGAACAAAGAGTTCGATACTAATTTATTCTCCATTTCATCTTCAGAAATTAGATCAAGGATAAGCCTAAAGAATTTTCTGTACGCTTGTATAGTTATCAGACTCACATCCAAATATACAATTATATCTCTAAGAAAAAGTATAATATCATTGCTCATTCTTTTGTTTTTGTCAAGTAATAGCAAAAAGTTGTCAAAATTATTGACAAAGGTTGAATTATAATATTTCACCATGGAAGTTAATTCAACATCACCCTCATTCAATTCTAACCGAATAAGGAACTTGAACTTGAGAATAGTGACTGTTATCTGGCGAGGAGTGGTGGTGATCTGAAATAAAAGTTGTACTTCTCTATTGATCATTTCGTGATCTATATTGCCGTCGCGTATCGCGGCTTCGATTGTATTCACCAAAGTCTCGTAATTTAGAGAATCTTTGCTGAAAACATCTGTATCAAAATACTCGAGAATCGACTCTGCAGAATAGCTTGGACTGAGAAGTAGTTTCGATTCCAGCAGAAGAGTTCTGGTGATCTTGTCCTCAAGGTGATTTCTTTCATCTAAAGTCTCCACACCACCAAGTAAAGGTGCCCTTCGAGTGTCATTTGACAATGCCTTTGCAATCTCAATTTCACAATTAAGGCCACTTGTCGTGTTTATTACCGAACTCGTAAAGTTATCGTTAGGTTGCAACTTGGTACAAATCAATTTTTCGCACCCATCGATTAATTGGCCCTTTGAGCTGTGACATACTTCCAGTTCCACAATTTCTGTCCGGTCGCTAATAGTTTCACTAATCCGAACCAAGCGGCCACCAACTTCAAATTTATCCATAAGAGAACCCCCTGTATCTCCCAGATAAAACATGTGAAATTTGAAGTTGAAATCATCCGACACTATAGTGGACGTGGAATCCAACATGTTCATATCAACAGCAGAATGATTCAGAGGAACAAAATCACGTTCCGCTGGAGCAAGAGTATCATCGACTTCATCAAAACAATCATCTTCAAACTTTTGAACATTTAAAATATTACTGGACGATATTAGCCATAATAAGAAGGTAAACAACAAGGCGAATCCAAATACCAATGATACCCCAAGCAATCTACCAATAATGTAGCGGTGGGTATTAACTTGTGAAATCTTGTCAATATCTTGGCGTATAGCAATAGCTGTACCTGTCATGAGCCTATATAAGGCCTCACACGATATTCCGTTCAATTTTGTAAAATCAAGCCTTAACGGACTAGAAACTGTCGAATTATACCAAACTATGAAAGGACATTTCTCGCCTTTTAAGAGGCTATAATTCTTGATTAGAGTAGTGTTTCTTGCACTGATTGAGGAGTTTAAAGAGTTACAATAGTAAATTGAGTTCAACTGAGAGACCAACTCAATTTCTTTCAGTAAATCAAAACACAACAATGAAATAAACAATTTCGAATAGCTCCAAACTCTCGCATTAATCATGTTTGTTGCTTCTAATGAATTACAAAATTTGCCGCCAATAATTGTTGCAAAATCCTACATGTCGAGATTATGTGACGCACGACCACATAAAAGCTTGCAATCTTGGTGATTACATGCTTAAGGAAGTTCTTCAAGAGATCAACTGGACGTATGTTTACAAAGATCGCCAACGAAGCTAGATGAAGATCTCACTGCCTCGTTCTTGATTACATTATTTGGTTGTCTTTAATTTTCGTAATTATTTTATTTCGTGGGATCTTCGAGCGAACACAAGCTAGCTTGATTCGGGATAAATCTTCAGTAATACAAACTGTCAAACTAATCTAGTTCATTTGAAAGACCTTTATCAGTTATATGTGGGAAGGATTGATTTCTGAACAATGTTCTTTGAACAGTAAGATGCAATTGATAGTGGACTTACGCCGTAAACTTATGGATAAGAGTCTTGATCTATCGGCAAGTATGACTACCAGTCTCCTGGAACAAGAGGACCTCTAGGCACAGGAATGTTTCTTTGATATTTGGTTCCTCCAGGTCTGCATGGTGTGATATAAGGATCTGGGTGCTTCCATTCAGCTAATTTGGCTTGGGTTTTTGCGATAACTTGCTCTAATTCATTGGCATCTTTGATGGTCTTGTTGGCTTCGAACTGTGCTCTAATCTTTATGGTTTCGTTACGGTATGCATCAAATTTCAACGAGCTGTCGAAAGCAGTTCTCAAAGCTTTTCTGAATAAAGAAGCAACTCTCTTCGAGTTAGCTTCGGTAAATGGTAAGATAGGACTAGACATATTTGTATATTCTCTCTTAAGTTGGAGTAACTCTTATGTACCTAACGTAGCTTAACCTCACTGTTTGATTATCCTGGAAAAGTTTTTAATCTCGCGATTTTTATTGGTTGTGCGTGCACATGCAGGAACGCCAAACAAGATTATTCGTATTACACTTCTACAAGCTGTGATGCGATCTTAATTTCATTGATTACTGTTACAAAGTGATTATATGTGCTGTTCGACAGCCATCAAACTACCAACAAAGGACAAAACTAATCTGCTTCTGACTTCGTTAATATCTTCTGGTAACAACCAGATTAAAGCACCCAATTTTCTGGCGATAGAAATTGCTAATTTTGCATTGGCATATTTCTCTTCTTCAGAGTTACCCTTGTAAACCAAGTCGTAATCAACGTAGCCGGGTTTGAGACCGTTCAAGACATCCAAGAGGAAAACACCTGTAGAAATAGACTGGTCCTTGAATGATCTAATTGTAGAACCCTTACCACCCTTGGTAACTTGGTTATTAGCCCATTTCAAAATATCACCATCAGTTAGGTTGGCATTGTTACCTCCTATTTGAGCGAGAGTGTTTGAAATGTTACGTCTCATCAATTGCCATACCAAGCCCAAAGTCAACAATTTGTTACCGTCGACAATGTCGGAACCTTCAATTCCAACTAAAGAGAACTTGTTAGCCTTACCAATTTCTACCGAGTAGTTGGTGTTTTCCAAAGCTTTGAAACGGGATAACTCAGAAGTAGCTGGTTTCTTATTTACATGCTTGAATGATACTGATCCTGGCATAACTTTTTCGAAGGCCTGTAATAATACCAAGCCATCTTTCAAATCTTCGAACAATGAAACAATTGGTGGGTCGACGTCCAAGGAATTGAGCCATAATGTGAAGACTCTAGCTTCTCTTTCACCTTCGGCGTCGAATTCTTCAATCTCTATATGCTCGTTTTCTTCAATAGGATCTAAACCTGGATAAGTATTGAACAAATGAGCAACGAAAGCCAAATTCAATCTTGGGTTACCAGATACCAAGGAAGATGGAGTCAAGTATTTTCTACAACCAATCTTTTCGGCATTATCCAACACCTGTTCGGCACGTTGGTTAATGTTGGAAGTCTGTAACGGTGACAAGTCACAATGTTCAGGCTGTAATTGGTTTAATAATACAGTATAGTTTTCACCATCGCTAATATCTTTTGAAAAATTGGCGACTCTTCTTTGAGAACCCGCATTCTTCAAGTGGTAATTGAACCAACGCAACAAGATTTGCTCAGGAGGTAATCTCAAGAATTGTTCAAGGGTTTCATCTTCTTCCAAAAGACGGTACAACTCAGGATGATACTTAATATCAACCTTGGCCAACAAACCTCTTCTAATGACTTGCCAAATCAACCCTAAAATCAAATGTTCCTTACCATCGATAATATCCTCAGAGTGAACATTGACAACAACACAACCAATTGCTTTTGCTGAATTGATGACGATGTTGGCATTCTCAGACATTTGGAAATTGTTCAAAACTTTCTTACCCTTTGGCAAGTTCAACACTCTGGTATCAATTGTGTCAGGAACAGAATCATTGATCAACTTTGACAAGACCAAACCATCACGACATTCATCAAAAATCTGAAAGGTTTCGGTATCAAATGGTAAACGATCACCAATATCAGAATCGCCACCAAGGACGGAATTGATATGTCTAGTGAACTCGGTTCTCTCTTCATCATTGATAGTATGCGTGGTACCAGAAGTTTTACCTGTGATGAAAGTTTTGTGAGCAGCATTTTGGGTTGGCACTGGTGGTGGAGCTTTCTTAAATGGGCGACCTGGAACCTCCGGTTGGGATGGAGTTGCTGCACCATCGCTCTCTTTTAATTTAGCAATCAAATCGACGAAATCGTCCAATTCGACATGACCCGATGCATCGAGGTCCACTTTTTTCAATGCTTCTCTTGCTTGATCATATGTGTAAGGACCTTTCAGAGATACCGAAGAAATGATATCCTTCTTTTCGACCCATCCATTATCTTCAATATCAATACCTCGGAAATCCTCAATGATGGAAAAGATTTCCGATTGATCCAACACAGGATACTTTTTTTGAAATTTTAAAACGTTCATACCAATCGTTCACTAATGATACGAGTGTGATATTAATACTTTTGTCCACAATAATATGAACCTAGAATTGATTGCAACGTACGATGAATCGGAGACAATTGAAGTGACATTTAAATGAATGTGTATTAGGGGGGATTGCGCGCACTTGGAAAAACGTGACTTAAAAACCAGCTCCGCCATTTCGCTTCTTGGATGACTAGCGCTGACAGACCCGGTACCTAAACTGGCCAAAAAGTAGCTGTGAATAGTTCAATAGAGTTTAATTGAGACATGAACATAGCCAAAGAGTTATATAAATTCGCATTACAAACAACGAAATTTTTAAACCTGCTTAAATATGTAGCTATATACAAACGCATTTCAAGGTTTTAGGCCAATGTTAAATGGCTAGGTAAATCTCTTTTTGCCGCATAGACGTATCGGTTCGATCCTATGTATAGTGCAAGATTCCGTATATAATATGTTACATGCAGTACGACTCACTCAGCTTAAGCGATAGCCAACTATTTTAGTCAATAAGTACACGGTGATCTAATCAATGGGATTGAATGGCAATGAGGCCTCTGGCTCAATAGAACCAGATTCATATGAGGTATCAAGCAATGGCAACTCTAATGAATCCAATCATTTAGTATTGGGCGACCACGACAAACCAACTTTCGATATCGAACAAGTACAGCTTCAGTTTGGCCTCAACCACAAATTGCATCTGGTTGCTGTTCAAAACAATAAGATGTTTCTTGCGGTTGATGGGCTTGTCTACAAGATTGACTTGAAGAATCCGACCCATGTTAAACGTTTCCAAATCCCTGGAGCCACGCCGTCCAAGGCAACTGCGTATTGGTTACATCCTAACGGACGACACTTTTTTATCGAGGTGAACAACAATTCTTACTTCTATTTGCATGATTCATACTCTTCATTCAAGATACTACCCAAATTCAAAAATCTAAATATTAAATTCTTTGCATTCCCTGACTCTGATAGTCTGTCAGACAATCAATCAACAAACGACTTTTTATTCGGAACAGCTGATGGTTCAATTTATATTGCATTGGTTAATCCACATGATCCTATATCCCAAGAAAACAAGAGGGATGATAAATATATCAAGTATGTCTATAAGCCATCACTGGGAAGTCGGTTGATGGGCCTTGCATTTGCGGAGAATCATACCCAGATTAATGCGATTACGGAAGACAGGATTTATTCCTGGGACTGTTTTGACACATCTTATGCAGAATTGTTAAAGGTTTTCAAATCTACTACACCCAATATAACAAATTTGTCTAACTTTAAGGATGCTTCTTTTGTCACGAACAACGAGCAGTACTTACACGTATCTCGTTCAACCAATGAAATATACTCTAACGACTCGGAAATTCAATTATCCCAAGCCAAAAAATTAAGCACTGGTGGAGAATCACTCAGCTTGCTGACAAGCTCATTGATATTAACACCTCATCATTTAATCGCTTTAAACAAGACCCATCAATGCTTGCTAATTTTCAATAAATTGACCTTGTCCTTAAATCCACCTGTCACTTTGAGTTTTAAGCAATACATAAATAAAAATGAGAAGGTGTTAGATATAACATTTGATTTCAAGGCCCAAACCTATTGGATTTACACAAATAACTCTATTTATGAGCTTATTATTCAAAACGAGGCCATATCTGTTTGGTATAACTACTATATGATGGGCAAATATGATGAGGCTTTGAAGTGCTTTAAAAATAGTGAACATGGGCAACCCAATGATTCTGACTTTTTTAAGAGAGACGCTGTTTTGGTGAAACAAGGTTATTATTACCTCCAGCAAGGAGGTTTCGGAATTGAGAGCTCTTTAACTCAAGATACTGTACAGGAAGATGGAGCCGTGTCCTACCAATCACCAGAAGAGCTTCTCAAATTACAAGTGAAAGGTATTAGAATATTAGCGAAACTGACGGAGCCATTTGAAAAAGTATGTTTGACGCTTTTAAACGTTCAGCTGAACCCTAGCAAGCACATCTCAAATGGGATTCCAAGCAAATCTGATTCCTCATCTGAATCGTCGCTCTTATTGAAAATCATTTCTGAAAGGCTCTTGGTGGAATACTTACTTTCCAAATATGAGTTCTCCAAAAATGTTGAAAATAATAGGATCAGAATAGTAATCTTATCGAGTTGGATTGCTGAATTGATGTTGAGATTAATTTACAGACTTGAATACGAAACAACCAATGGATTGATTCTTCCCCCATCATCCACGGTATCGGGTGAAAAGGAGTTGGACTGTGCTTTGGACCTCAAAAGTTTTAAACTGGGACTACTTAATGATCTAAACGAACAGTTCAAATTATTTTTACAAAAGAATTACAAATTATTTGACAGTAAAACCATATATCAAATCATAAAGGAGCTTCATTTTCCTTCAAAACTATTATATTATGCTGATTTGATCGAGGACTATCAGTTCATCTTAAAATACTACATAGATAACTCAAATTGGAAAGATGCATTGAAAACCTTGATAAAGATTTATTCCTGTTCAAACAAAGAACTTCGAGAAATAATTTACGAAAATGCAATTACTTTGTTAATAAACAGTCCTAAATCAACGGTTGAAACATGGCTAAAATTTGGCAATGACATCAACTATGAAAAATTTTTGCCTGCTATATTGACTTACAACAAAACCAAACGCAATATTCCAATCAGTGAGAATTATAGCATTCAGTTTTTGCTGAAACTTATTTACTCCAAAAGTATTCGGAACAAGCAAATTAACAATTATTATCTTTCCTTATTGATAACTTATCCCGGCAATAACACACTAGCGGCAAAACAAGTCATTAAGTTCTTGAACCACATGAAATTAGAAGAACCCACGACATCCTACAAAAAATCACAGGCTTATGACCATCAATTTATTTTGAGACTATGCTTGGCGTACAAACAGTATCAGCCAGCGGTTTTGATTTTATTGAATGATATGGGTCTATTTGACCAGGCTCTCAAGTTGGCGTTGAGCGACGATTTGACTGATCTTGGCGAGTTTGTTTTGAGGAAATACGACGAATTCATCGAGAATAATGGCCAACTAAAAGTGTCAGGTATTAACCTGAACTCTGATAATGAGTTAAACTTTAGGGCTGGCGATAACAAGTTTTATAACGAAGGCGATCGAGAGCAGGATATCAGTATTGTTGGAAAAATTAAATTGGAAGAAGAGAGCTACTCATCCAGAAAACAATTATGGTTAATGTATGCCAAGTATTTGATTGATCGTGTTAACCAAGGAAAAACCTTTGACTTTTTGGAAGATGTAGAAGCAGGAACAAAGGAGGTTGGTACAAACGGTGACATGCATCATGAAGCTAAAAAAAAACCTGATATCAAAAGCATCACTAATGACATTGCCAAGAGTGTAATGAATGGAAACGATGATGAGAAGACTGATATCAACGACAATGAAAAAGATATGCTGGAAAAGTTTAATAAAGTACTAAAGTATATCTTGAGTCTTTCCAATTCTTCGAACAATATTGGCATAATCGGGTTGAAAGATCTTTTGCCGTTGTTTCCAGAATCGATAATGATCAATAACTTCAAAGACGAGATTGTAAAGTCTCTTAATCAGTACAATAATAAAATCAACCAGCTTTCTCTTGAGATGAAGGAATCTTTAGCAATTTCGTCAAATCTAAAGTTTAAGATCAAGGAGTCATACAAAAAGACTGACAAAGCTAAAGTATATTCAATAATACAGCCAGGTGAACCATGTCACCTCTGCAACACGTTATTGATTAGCAAAATTTACATTTATTTTCCAAACTGTCATCATGGTTTCCACAAAGACTGTTTGATAAGGGCGTATCTTAAACCTAAAGGAAACTACAAATTCAAAAAAGTATTTCAAAGCTTTAAGAAAGATTCCTCGTCTTTAAACAAAAAAGAGTTAGATAACTACCTCACTCAAGAGTGTATTTTCTGCAATGGAAATAATATAGGCACGATTGACAACAACATAATAGACCCCGAAGCAGATAGTGCGGAACTAGCTGAATGGGAACTTTAGCACGTTGGCTTGTCCTCCAAGAAATAACCTTGGTCCTGGTAATGTCAACTAAACATGTACCAGCTTTATATACAGGATGCGATAGATTAAATTTTTGTGTAATTAAAATATACAACCTCATCTCGTTCGAAAGATTTTACCCATCGCGAACTGAAAGTTATCTGTACACAAGAAAAGCCGACCACACTAGTAAGATGGCTGGAAAGACACAGAAAAAGAACTCCAAGGGTCGTTTGGATAGGTACTATTTCTTGGCCAAGGAAAAAGGTTATCGTGCTCGTTCTTCGTTCAAAATCGTTCAAATTAATGAAAAGTATGGTCATTTCTTAGAGAAGTCTAAAGTGGTGATTGATTTATGTGCTGCGCCAGGTTCATGGTGTCAAGTAGCATCGCAATTATGTCCAATCAACTCTTTAATTATTGGTGTGGATATTGTACCAATCAAGCCTTTACCAAACTGTATTACTTTTCAGTCTGACATTACAACAGAAGACTGTAGGTCTAAATTGAGAGGACATATGAAAACATGGAAGGCCGATACTGTTTTGCATGATGGTGCTCCTAATGTTGGTATGGGTTGGGTTCAAGATGCCTTTACCCAATCTCAATTAACTTTACAAGCATTAAAGCTCGCTGTTGAAAATTTAAATGCTGGTGGTACTTTCGTCACTAAGATTTTCAGATCCAGAGATTATAACAACTTAATGTGGGTGTTTCAACAATTATTTGACAAGGTCGAAGCAACCAAACCACCTGCTTCTCGTAATGTTTCTGCAGAAATTTTCGTTGTGTGTAAAGGGTTCAAAGCTCCGAAGAAATTGGATCCAAGATTACTCGATCCAAAAGAAGTCTTCGAAGAATTAGCCACATCTACTGTTAATAATGAAGCTAAGGTTTTCAACCCTGAAAAGAAACTTAGACACAGAACTGGTTATGAAGAGGGAGACTATTTATTATATCATACTATGCCATTATTAGAGTTTGTTAAGAATGAAGATCCGATTAATGCTTTGGGAGATCTTAATAAATTGATTGTGCCTGAAAAGGATGATCATGAGTGGAAGATTTTAAGAAAATTGAAAGGATGTACACCAGAACTTATGGAATGTATTAAGGATTTGAAGGTTTTAGGTAGAAAAGAATTCAAAGCTATCTTAAAATTCAGAAAGCAAGCTCGTGAACTATTAGGGTTGGATGAAAAGGAAGAAGATAAAGAAGCAGTTGAGGTAGAACCATTAACTGAAGATCAACAAATTGAACAGGAATTGCAAAATCTTACCGACAAACAAAAGCAAAGATTGAAGAGAGCAAAGAAAACTGCAAATGAATTGAAACAAAAGGAAATTGTCAGAAATCAAATGAATATGTTAACTGATATGAATATTGGTATTGATGCTGCGCAAATCGGTGCTGATTCGTTATTCAATTTAAGAACTGCTGAAAAAACTGGAGAATTGGATAAATTAGCTAAAGGTAAAAAGAAGATGATCTTCAGTGAAGAACAAATAGCAAAAGATAACGAAATTCACGTTGGTGACGATGTCGAAGAAGACTCTGCTGATGAATTGGATGATTTAGAAGCTCAATTGGACGATATGTACAGCGCATACCAGCAAAGAAAATCCGAACGTGACGCCAATTATCGTGCAAAACAAACCAGAGGAGATGTTGATGATGAAGGTTGGGACGGAATTAATTCAGAGGAAGAAGAAGATAAGGAGGAAGAAAAAGATTACGAGATGGAAGACAATTCTGATCTGGATTCTGATGATGATGAGCATATCAAATTAATTGCTGAGAAGAAAGGAAAGGATGGCTTGTCAAAAAGTGCCAAGGTTTTCTTTGCCTCAGATTCAATCTTTGGAGAATTGGGAGACGAGTCTTTGATAAATGATATGACTCAGGCTAAGTTGAACAAAGAAAAATTACAAAAGCCAACTTCAAAACCACAAGTGGCAGAAGATATTAGTGATGATTCTTCTGACGAAGGAGATGATGACAGTGATTTTGAAATTGTACCGGCAGAGCAAGACGAACCAATGGATTCGGACTCCGATTCTGATGATGATTCATTGAGTCGTAAAATAGCAAAGGCTAAAACTCAGCAAGAAAAGGTAGACCTTGCCACTGTCGAGGCTATGACTTTGGCTCACCAAGTCGCATTAGGTCAAAAGAACAGATACGATTTAATTGAAGAAGGTATAAATAGATACTCTTTCAGAGATAAAGACGATTTGCCTGATTGGTTCATTCACGATGAAAAGAAGCACTCCAAAATTGTGAAGCCGATTACTAAAGAAGCTGCAGCCGCTATCAAAGAAAAGGATAGACAATTGAATGCTAGACCAATCAAGAAGGTCTTGGAAGCACAAGGTCGTAAGAAGATGAGAGCTTTAAGAAGATTAGAGAAGCTCAAGAAGAAATCCGACATGATTAACGATGATAGTGGCAAATCCGAAAGAGATAAGGCGGATGAGATTCAAAAATTAATGAGAAAGATGACCAAGAAGCAAGCTACTAAACCAAGAGCAACTTTGGTTGTAGCTACTGGTGCTAATAGAGGATTAAGTGGTAGACCAAAGGGTGTTAAAGGTAAGTATAAGATGGTTGATGGTGTCATGAAGAATGAACAGAGAGCATTAAGAAGAATTGCAAAGAAACATAAGAAATAGTTAGTTTAATTGGTATAATATAGAAGTCAATTGGATCAACTGTAGGAGTCTATCTGAATAAAGAATCTTTAACTTATATTGAGATAATTGAAAGTGGAACCATCATGAAATATTCAATATTTTTACAAAAATGGTAAAAATTGTATGACAATGAAGTCAGCACCATATATGAAATATATCAATAGAGTGAATTCTACAGACATGAAACAGCAACTATAGAAACGGTGTATAGCAATAGCTAGAAAATGAAAGAACCTTTCAACAATGAAAGCTTAAAATTCATGTCCGTTAACACCGGCCGCACCCGAACATCGATAACAAAATTAATGCGACTAGTGCGAATTTGGATCTCCTTATTGTATTAGCTAAGATCCTTAGATAACGACAATCTAATGGCGCGGAGGAACCCAATTCGAGTATTTCACTATTTTTGAAGTAGAAGCAAGATAAACTCAATTTTTAGGTGTTTGGAAGTGATCCAATGGTCCATGTTTACCCCTCCCAGGCTTTCTGTGTAGGAATGAACATCTCCCCCGCACAATTTGAAGTTGTGTTTTGAATATAGCTCTATTTATAGTTACGAAAACACTCAGAAGCACAAAAATCGTTTTGACCAAAAAATAGTTAATCAGTCAGAGATAGAAGTCGTTTTTACCCGAACCTAGTATATTGATGCGCTTGAGCGCCCAATACATGAAACAAGTTTTAGATCAGTAGATAGCTCGCCGTTTTTTTTTTTTTTGTCTTTTTCTTGATTAACAAACTTCTAACGCCGACGTTTGACACCAGCTGAGCTAGTACTTGTAGCTAAATATTAGCCTTCATCTCACAAAGAGTCTAAGACAACGACAGGAATCATTTGAGCGGGGTTTCACGTTTTCAAATTTGGTTTAGATTCTTGGGTCGCTTTTTTCGCAATTGTTGTACTCTTTTCCTTGGCCTCTACACGAGTTTGTTCATAATTTTCTGAGTTGATTAGATGGAACAAGTTTTTGAAGAAACATTGTCGATCGAATTCGGAGAGTAGCATTGCTGAGGATAGCAAATAAGTGGAATCTATAAAGGCCCGCAACTGGGACGTACTTGTTCGGTAGTGGCTTCTCATCTGTATTATACCATATAGGAGAGCAGAGCATTCATCATAACATTTCCGGAGGACACTATAACCATTAACGCGTCATAAAGAAATAGATAAAGATCATATTTACCATATATTTGTCTCAAGGAACTAGCCTGTTAATCTAACTCCATCAAACTTAACAAATTCGTTTACATCAATTTGCATCGAGATTTCAATCGGACTTATCAACTGAGAATTTTTATTGTTACTCTCATCCACTCATTCAAGGTATTGCATAAAGACTATTGACTCATCATGAGCTCGCTTCCCAACCAATCAAATCATCTATCAACCCCCGTTGGTCCACGAACCCATAGACACAGGAGATCCGCTGCGATATCGGGTGATTTTGACGCGATGGGTCTTGGCCTATTTTCACCATCACCTACATCCAAATCAATGAGTAATATCAATATAGGGAATCCAAATAAGGTCAGTGAGCCTGAAGAAGAGAAAAAATTCAATTTTAATAATTTTGAAGATTTTACGAATAAACAGAGTTCATCGGACTTTTCTTTCCCTGTCAAAACTCCAGATCTCACAAAAAATGCATCTGGATCCTCTCCTCGCCATTTTAATACCCTATCACCAGCAAGAAAAACAATATTTCATAGTGCCAGCAACTGTTTGAATTCTCCCATAAAGCTAAATCATAAACGTGCATCTTCTTATTCGAGTATCACAACGAAAAAGAACAAATTTTTCTTAACTGAAGAATCAACAATGAACAGTGAAAATGTTCCAGAAGCTGTAATAGATTTGGATGAGATTTTGAATGCAAATCTTCATATCGGAGGTGGCTATTCTTCTAACAATATATCTAGCACCAGCTTGAATCATAATAAGACCGAACCGGGACCTCCTGAAATATACCCCGATGAGGATTTTTTAGCTTCACCATTCGTTCAGCAGTCTTCCTCACCATTCGTCTCTTCACCGTTAACTTCTGCCTCAATCAATCACTCTAGCAATATTTTGAACTACGGCACGGGTAATTCGTCTCATCTATTATTCAACCAGCCAATTCAAGAGAATGCGGGTGATTTGATTGAAGAAGAAGAAGACGACGAGGGTTTGTTCGAGGATCAAAGAGAGCAGTCATTGGAGTACATTCAATCAGATAACGATAATTCCATGGATATATTCGCCAATATGCCGCCTAGCCACGTATTAGGGAATGGATTATATTCAAATTTATCTGCCAATTCATCTTGCTCTAGTTTGAGAAGTACAAGCAAGCCTTCCAATTTGATCGAAAAGACTTTGTCAAACTCATCGAAAGATTCAACGAATTCGTCCCATAACATAAGCAATTCAAATACTCCCACCTTCTCAATGCTTAATAATTCAACGCCAACAGGGAAAAGATCAGGCGCTAAGGCGAATCGGTATCAAATATTTTATGATCAATCCAACAGGATCTCGAATGCTTTGAGGGTTTCATCCTCGGAAAGTGTCAATATCGTCAGATCAAATAGTGGCAACAATTTTGCCACAAACACTTCTAAGGAAAGTAGATCATTGGGCCATTCGTCGAGTTTGCCTAGCTTAAAATCCAATCCGAAGAGGAATATCGCATTGCAGCGGCAAACCACATCTAGGTTTGGGGATGTACGGTCCATAACTCCAGATTATAAAAGAGTTCCTTCACCTCCAATCTACATAAATAACCAAGAAAAGTTTGGTATATTATCGAGTTCACCTGTACTAACCACTTCTCAACTGTCTGAGTTGAAATCCACTTCAGCAACTTTAGCCCTGAGTCAGGACTCCTCAAGCAACATTTCAAAGGTTGCAGCTTTGCCCTTGAACAGAGGCGACAAAGTAAATGGATCTACGGTCATTGAAGCAAAGAATAACGGGGCGAGTCCAATTAGTGATCATTCGGACTCAGCTATATCTAGCAGTGAGACAATGCAATCTACAGATCATTCATCCTTGAATTCCCATCATGAACTCACAGGGAAATCGAAACCTACGCGAGAGGTTTCAAAGAACTTTGCTCTATCTACTCCTACTACTCTAAATGAGACTTACGCCACTAGCGAGGGCACTATTATCGATAGATCAGTGAACATCACACCGACAATTGTTGTCAGTCACGAGGGTACTTCCTCACCATCAACAAGCTCAACGTTTAAACAAGATTATTTCACGGATGATCAAAATTCGCAAGACGTTGTGCATAATGATTCGACTTTAGTAGCTCATAGTGATTCCATTCAGGTGGACGAGACTTTGAACCACACCTTCCAACCCCAATCACCGACAATTCTGAATACTTATCAAACCATTCTCGTGGACTCATGCGGCTCGTCCGTCAATTCATCTGCTAAATCTTCTCCTAGAAGAGGCTCTAGGAGACCGATGTCATCATCTGAAGAGAAGATATTGAAAATGACCCAAATTCCAGCTTTCAAATCTAGCTCTTCCACGAGTAGACGGTCCCTACTTAATAACCAATCAGACTCTTCTCTGAATGTGACCCCGGTTATCTCCAAAGAAGCAGATATCCCACAAGTTGTCAAAACGTCACCTCATGAGGACAAGCAAGAAGGGAAAATCAAATCGGATTATAATCCGTTCATACAAGCTGAATTTAAAGGCCATAACTCCAGTGCCTCGCAAGAGTTCACTAATAATAATAAGTCATCTGCAAGGTCGTTCAAAAAGGGTTCATTCGGTTTGACGGGAACAATGAACCAAAGAAGAGGGTCCGAGTCCATATCAATTTTATCTCTGCCTGTGTTTTCAGATTCTAACGCAGGCTCTTCGCTATCAAGAGGACCGCACTCGAAATCCAGATCATTTTCAATATCTTTACACGATTTGACTCCAAAGTTTTCTAGATCATCTTCCCTCATCGCTGAGGAGGGTCGACCCACCAACAAGAAGAAGACAAACAAGCTAATTAATTGGTTTCGAAGAAAGTAATTACGAAGTATCATTTCGCTTCAAATTTGCATTCCAGGCATCATACCTTAATAATTCAATTTCTTTATCAAAAATCCGTCATATACACTGAATTTTCATCTCTACATTATATCTGTATAATTATATAGTTTGCATTAATATCGTTTAACTTTAAAACGTTTAACTTTAAAATCGTAGTACATAATTTGAGTAAGAAAAAAAAACCAAAGCAAGCCTGATTTGCCACAACGTCGACAATATGTTCTACAAACTTCCACCAAATTTTAATGATAAATTAGCTGAAAGATTCCAAGAAGCTATCGATAACAAGTATATCCAGTTCAATAGCTCTTCCGCTCAAAATAGTATCTCTCACAAGAAATTTGGACAAAGTTCAGTTGACATTCAAACAACATTATTAAAATCTTTGGTGCATAGACCGGAAAAGGGTACAATTGAATCCAATCCTTTCGCTAAACCCGAACCAGAACTTACAATTGAAGAAGATTTTGGACCCAATGATGAATTTAGAATCGTTTTCAACAAATTCCCTGTGGTTCCTAAGCACTTTATGATCATTACAAAAGAATTTAAATCTCAAAATACACCATTATCAACTTCAGAGCTAGCCGGTGCCTTTTCTATATTACAGGCATTGAAAGAAACTAAAGAAAATTGGTTTGCCTTTTACAATTGTGGACCCCAGAGTGGTGCTTCCCAGCCTCATAAGCATATTCAGTTCATGTCATTACCAGATCAATTTACAGCTTATCCCGAGAATTTGGCTTCAACTTCTCCACCATTCATTCCTGATACTAAGAAAGAGCCATTGCAAAACCAAGATCTTCCCTTTGCACACTTTGTTGCGCCACTTCCTCAGGGACCTAGTGATCTTAATGAGGAGGACTTAACAATGTATTTTTCTTCTTTGCTTCAAAGAACATTGACGGTCTTGAGGGAGAATAATGCCGACCACATTTCTTACAATGTTATTCTTACTACAAAATATATGATGCTTGTTCCAAGATCCGTTGGAAAGTATAAGAGTTTAGGCGTCAATTCATGTGGATTTATGGGTTTGTTTCTCTGCAAAAGTCAAGAGTTATTAGACCTAGTTGACGAGAATGGTCCGGAAAATATTTTGAAAGAGTGTGGATTTCCAAGCACTGCCGGGGAAAGCACCGATGAATATCACTACTAGTAGGTGCTCACTATGTGCCAAAGCGAGAAAATAACTATATATTCTGGTTCTATGATAGTTCGCACTGTAGTTTTAGCGATTTAGTTTCGACCAATAAAATGCGAACAAATTTTGCTTTACGCACATTTGTCACAATTTTTACAACTTTGAAAATCAACCTAATAACGTAACTAGTACACTATTGTTAAACAAGATGGCATCAGTTACCTCTATCGTAAAGGCAGCTGACTTTGTCTTATCCAGACCTACTTTGTCAAAGATTGTCACTCCCTTGGCAAAGACTTTTGTAGCCTATTCCGGTTACAGAGAGATGGGTTTAAAGTAAGTACGACCTGATGAACGACTGAAGCTTTAAGAAATGTTTCAACTACAAAAGCAATGTTGCCCCAGCGGTTTCAATGGATTACAACTTTTGCTATTAGATTTCGTCAATTTCTGATACTAACTTGATAGATTCAACGATTTATTGGCTGAAGAAAACCCAATCATGCAAAAGGCAATCTCCAGATTACCTGAAGAAGAATCATACGCCAGAAACTACAGAATTATCACTGCTCATCAATTAGCATTGACTCACCAGCTTTTACCAGCCAACAAAGCAGTTCAACCTGAACAAGACACTCATTACTTAATTCCTTACATTTTGGAAGCTGAAAAGGAAGCATTCGAAAAGGCTGAATTAGATAACATTCAGGTTTAATCAAAACGTCTTCCTGAGAAGTCCAATGTAAATATCATCTAAGGATATCGATATTATATATGATTGAATAAAAAATTATATCAAAGAATAGACCATTTGTCTAATTCAAAAATTTAAAAATGTAGTAAATAAAGCGGGAAAAAATTAGTCTATTATTCTATGTATATGTATATATATGCTCTATCATTTATTTGCTAGTTCATGTTGATAATTAGAAAGTTACATTCCTAATTTGTACTTTCTCAATTGCTCCAAAGCCAAGAACGTGACTATTGTATGAGGACCCAATCTGATGAAAGATGGTAACCACCCTCTAAACATGAACCCTACCCCTTCATTCTTAACAGCATTAGTCAAAATCGAAACAGCGCCACCGGAAGATCCTTTGGCATTCATAATTCTGGTTTTAACTACATCAGCGGGCGAGCATACAGTAGTGGCGACTAAGCCAGCCATTAATGAGGCACTGAAATGCGTCGATTTTTTCGAAGCATCAAGTCCAACGGTGTCCACCAATAAAGTTTTGGCAATATCATATGTGACCACTTGAGAAGCGGTCATCAACACACCACGGACCAAATTTGGAGTTAAACCTCTGAACAAAGTTTTGACACTCTCGTCCTTGCATATACGATATAAACCATCAAAGGCATTTCTGTAATTTCTTCTTTGATCGATGGGCAAACTTAAATCATTTTGCATTCTGATATTCACAACATCAGAAGGGTTACCGACCAAACCCCCTAACCCCCCTGCAATCATAGACAAGGGAAGCAAAACTGCAGTAGATGGTTTGGTGTTTTTAGTTTTCTCAACATACATATCTTTTAGGGTTTCATAGATACCGAATCTAGCTGTCGAATAAGTTGCCTGTCTTAACAAGGATGCAGTCAACCCAGAGTAGATCTTGAAGAATCCATCTTTAGTTATAATTTGATAGATCATAGACCCCAAAGATTGCCCTGGAGTCGTGGCTGTCTGCAATCTAACCTTTGCAAGGTCCAATGGATGGGTGACCAAGCACGCAACCATACTGGCTGCACCACCATACCAAAATCTTGTATTAGTTAGTAATGATCTTCTATAGCCATCCACCACAAGGGTGTAATATTGGTTTAGTCTACTTACGGGTAATTAACTTTCTTTACAACAAGACTTTCTTTGGACATTGACATTATGCTAAATTCAAAAATTTGCCATGTATATTAAGTGAGGAAATAATCAATTATTTATGATGATAGCATCGATTCTCGATCAATTTTTTTAGCCCAGGACTGAAAATATCTCAGCCTTTCATACTCAAAAAGTTTAAAAAAAAAAAAAAAAAAAAAAAAAAAAAAATACGGAACGAATACTACAAACTTCGGACTCCTGCTTACTATCGAAAATCTTTCAAGATATATGAGCATGACATAAGTTCGTGAACTTCGCTACTCGATTGCACTCAACTAAAATTTTAAATAATCGGACGAAATCGGGTACATGTTTTCCTGCATATCCGGCGGAAAACGGATGCAACATCCTCGTTATCTACGACAAATCTCTGGAAAAAAAGATAGCAGCAATATTTCCAAACGACATTTTCCGGGATCCACAGCAATTAGATAGCGAAATTATGAACAAACCAACGCCTTCGAAACTATGTTCGACTTACTTTCTTCCACATAATAATCGAATCCGAAATAAGCATTGTACCAAACTAATGAGGTCAGCACCATTGTAGCAAATACAAACTTGTGTTTGTTCACTTACCATAAACATGTCTTTAGTGCGTATATTCTATATTTGCAGCCACGACAAATTATTTGGTTCTAGTAATAGTAGTACGTCAGAATTCATTTTAGTAAATACCAGTACCCTGCTCCAGTGGTGTATCAAAATTATAGAACTGTTAGACGGAATCCATGCAATAAAAAAGAGGCCAGACTTGAGAAATATAATGTAGATTCCTTGCAAAATGATATATTTTTCGTGCTATAAGTAGAGAGGGAAGGGCATTAAATTTAGATAAGTTTATTGTATGCGCACTTCACTAATACCTTCCCATAAACTTGATGTACATAACAAGCTTGAGACAAGAGAATACATAAGGTAAAATAGCTGACATTTCTAAATCAAAGGATGAAAATGAAGTACAACTAATATAAATACTGAATGCAACACCAAATACTAATCAAGTTTGTTGAATTTTTCAAATATGTTACATCGTACCATCTTTTTCACGTATGAGTTACTAGCTGATATTCAATATTTGATTATAACAAATGCTACACCTACAACTCGTATTAATCTTAAAAGTGTTGTAAACATATTAAATAGTTATTGAATACTTCCAAATTAAATACTCTAATTTTGTAATTCTCTGCTTCCCTGACTCTTGCTGGAATTGCGGTGAACGAATAAGCTCGAGTGTCCACTTACTTTGAACTCATCATTATTAACGGTAACCTAATCTCATAACATTATGTTACATTGTGACTAATAACTCAACCTAAAATTAAAATAGCTTCTTCAATTACATCAATAAATTAACATTTCTCAATAAATGTTCAACGACTACTTTCAACGAGGCCTACTATTTTCTTGCTTCGTTCCACTAATTACATCTTTCCATTCGGAATTTATGGCAAAAAAAAATAACAAATGCTGCTATAACATCAAGTCTGAGGATCCCAAATTCACAATGCATTTTATCCACAAAAATCAAGTGCAATCCTTATAAAGACATTTATTTCAAACTTCAATTCATAGATGATTAAAGATGAGAACAGACCCGTGGAACCGACCAAGGAAGTTTGTTCTGCTAATATGATTCCGTCTTTAAAAAAAATATAGCATTGCATTAAACCGACGAATTAAATTAATTTTACAAGTATTCTCTATTTGCATGATCTACCTCTCTCGAACCTAAGGTTTACAGGCAGAGGCTTGTAGCTTTATGTGATAAACACTTCAATAAATTTAGTTGAATAGCTCAAAACTTAAATCATTTGCGTGCATCATTTTCTATCTAAGGATACGCCCTTTCTCCTCATAAAAAGTTTTTGACAGCAACCAGTTACATACATCGGGTTCTAAATATCCTTTGCAAATAAAAATAACAATTTTTCCTACTTAATACCCTTCTTTTAACATTCCAATCGCAATCTAATGAAATCATTACTTGCTATTTTAGTATGTTGGTCTCCCGTAATATGTCTGCTGTATAATTTTAGTTAAAGTATTTACGACCCTCCATCAAATTTATGGAATGGTACTTGCGAGCTATTACAGATAAAAAAAATATATGCGAATCAATAAATAAGCGAATTCACATTTATATGAATTATCAAGTACTCTCTACGGTTCAAAAGTTTCTTTCTTCGTTCCTCATTTTAAAAATTAAAATTTATCATTTATTCTTATCCCATAAATTACAATTATTTTATTTACCAGTGATTTGCTCACTATTTATTCAAATTCTTATCATAATATTTAATTCTTCTTCCACGTAATGTATTTAGCTTCAACAGCTGGATTAAGTAGCATATGAAGAATAAAAGCTACTCTTCAATGCATAAGGTTTTTAATACTAATCTGTTTAGAGCTTGTAATATATCTAGGATTATAATGTATTGTATGCACCCAAGACAACTATTAAAATAAGGTAATAATATCTCATTTTTAATTAGAAGTCTTGGTGAATACGTTCTACAATTCTAAATACTAGTCAGTTTGAAAAATTATAAATATTTTTGGATGACCATATTTCACTTTGAAATATTTTCACCATTCCACTTAATATTAAATTGTATATCCACTCTTGTAGAATTAAAATCAAAAAGGATTTAATTTCCTTGAAAAAGAATATATCATTATCAAATTATATTAGATGCAAATTCTGCTTCTGGCGATTAGAGGATTTCTATTTAGAATTTTGCATGGTATGCTACCACATACTTAGATTTTTGTGAAGGTTACATGCAAAGGGTGTTTCTTGAATTTTTCCCACTCCTACTTTAGAGAAACAATTGGCTATTTAGTGCTGACAAGTTATTGCTCGATATTGTTTTGAAGCTATATCTGCGAAGGATTAGGTATCGCCTTCGTCCAGCGTCAAGATGTTTTTTTTTATATACAAAGAATATTAGCAATACATAAGTTCAGAAGCGTATGAAAGCGGATAAAAGCAGTGTTGCAGAGCTGGAAATAGTTATCTGAATTAACTGCTTCTCTCGTACCAAGTTCGATTTTGCGGCAATAGTATTCCAGTAGAGTTGAACTAAATTTTCTTGCGAGTTTTGAATGTCGCAAACCAACTCCCCCTGTAGCTACTTTCCTGGCTTCTGTACCTCCGTGGGACTATAGGATTGAAATCAGTGGATATGTTATGATGTAATAGAGCCTTGAATGCCTGAAAGTCCATCTAAAATTTGAAAAATAATATAGTTGGACTACATGTGCTTGCTAAATGGTTGATAGATACTACTAGAGCCCAAAATAGATGTAGTTTATCTGGGGAGATTGTAAAAAAAATGGGTGCGAGACAAACTAATAAGCCTTTTGATTACTAAAGTTGCTAATGTATATTGTTGAATTTTTTGCGTATATTCATTCGATCAATATTTTATTTGAAATATTCATCTTCTGTATTGAAGTCGAAGGATTTTTCTTCTTCGTTACCGAGATATGAGGAATATAATTCCATATCATGAGGAGAATTGTAGTATAGAGCTCTCCAATTTTGATCATTTTCTTGCGTCATTTTCTCTGCAGTATGTGACAATATGGTAGTATAAAAGTTATATATTTCGATATCGTCAGAACTTGAACTGGTGAAATTCGGTTCTTCGTATGAGGCTGTTTGTTCGTGCATTGACGATAGAAGCTGCGGTAAGTTCCATTGACTTTGATAAAGCCGCATGTCATTCTCGTTTATTTTCGGGTCGATGACATTTTCCGAATTCTTCCTCAAAGCATGCGTTGATTCTGAGTTATTTTTCATAAATTCAGTTTTCTCCAAATAATGTTTAACGTCGCCATCAAGTTTCAGCCTATTAGATTTTCCAGGATATCCTAATTTTTCTATCTTATCAGCTAAGAATGATTTAAATTTTCCTGGATGGCTTAATGAGTCTTCCACTTCAAATGGGCGCTCCAACCTTTCTGAGCTCACAAAGCTATCCACCATTGTAATGCTATTGTCCTTATTCATTGCACTTGCGAATAGTTGGACGGGTTCTAACCTTTTCTCGACCATCCTATCCGTATCGTTAAATGTTGATTTACCTTGTACATATGTTTCGTCCTGTCGAACTTTTCGAGACTCAAATGGACTATAGTCGAAGCTCTTGTTTGGGCTGCTATTAAAATTTGATGGAAAGTATCTAGCATTAGAATTCATATTGTATTGGAAGACCTCGGAGAATGATTGATATTTTCTCGGAACATAGCACTCATTGAACCAATTGTCATTATAGTCCGGATATGGGATAAGTTTGTCATCCCCAAATATTCTGTTATTATTAGGATCATGTTTGTCAGTTAGTATGAATCTGCTTTTTGAAAGGAACTTTTGGTCGTACCAATGTACATAACTTAACTTCACTCTTATATTTACAATGGACATCGCATTATGCAAATAAAAATCATTTTGCAATTCCCAAAGTTTTGGCTTATTAGGATCATAAATGTAATTACCTAGGAACAAATTAATTGCCTCCTGTCTTATCAGATCCATAAATGAATTCGAGTATATTCTCTTCACGCTATTGAGAATGTCTCTTGTGTGTGAGGACCACTGGTTTATACGACGATAAGAATCCATTGTATTCACTAAATTCGAACCACCATACTGAACTGCAATCGTATCCCCATGATCGTGAAACATTTCTGTTAAAATGTTAATAAGGTCAGAATCATACTCTAATGTTTTCGCCTCCGGTATCAAACCTAGACTTTTGAGTTGATTTGACAATGCTTCCTTACAAATGATGAATTGCGCCGCATTTGTTCTATCGAGACAATCAATACAATTAGTTCGTATTATGCCTTTTTGGAGTTTTGTAGAAGATAAATCTGTTCCATTGTGAAAGAATCCAGTTTGTTCGATAGATTTCGAAGCGATTTTCTGCAACGGCAGGATCACGTCTAGATTTTTTTTAGAATGCTTCGACATATCGAAACTGTAATACTTTAATTTATGTTCAAGAGGCAAGAATTGATTGAGATACTTGATACAATTTTCGAAATGAGAGTTTAGTTTCAGTTCCCTTGGTTGCTTCTCTTTAGTCTTGATGAGATTGAGTATAATTATTGACAGTCCATACCTTTGGAAAAGATTATTGAAATGAATTGCTGAGCTTTGATAAAATGGATCGGAAAGGTTAATTTCAATGGGGGGTTTTGGTAATCTATTCAAATCTTGAGTCCAATACAATGGTATTGATCCTCGATGTTGGACAAAGCTTGTGTATCGTGGGTTATTGTAAAATCCATATCTTGTATCATGAAAGGATGATACGAGCATGTCAGAGACAATTTGTTCTGTCTCTATTTCATTAGCCACATTGCCCCTATCATTGACACCCCGCTTGAGGAATCTGGCACCAGCAAAATGGTGTGACCTCCTTGCGATTATCGTAATGTAAAATTTCTTACCATATACTGATATGTTTGCCTGATCAATGAAACCGTGTATTATTGGTTGAAACCACTCATACGTAGCAATATCGGGATTCGCTATCACTGGCTCGAGAAGAAGATTATTCCACACAAATCTTTCGTTGTGCTCAAATACGCTGAAATGATCATCTCTATCAGCTTGACTCTTGTAATCAAAATCACTATTATATTGGAATTCGGTTGCAAGTTTTTTGTTTCTAACAAAATTGGTTTGCAAGCTATTCGTCAAATCGTATGTGTAGCTGAAATAAAAAGTTTTTCCTAGGTCTAGGTATTTGAATATCGATAACAACCGCTCCTCATCGCTGTATTTTTCAGGCCTTCGATAATTTATGTCTAAAGGAATTAATTTTGTCTCGTCTGTATGGTAAATGTAATGTCCACCAAGTATAGCAACCTGGCTACACTTGGTAATAATACTCAAATAGTACCCCTTAGTGAATCTTATCAAGCCCAAGAGTCCATATCCTTGCGCAATTTTGTGCACTCCACCTTCTATACTCTCATCCAATCCGTTCAATAACTCAATCATATCCTTTCTTGTATAAAAGTAGTTTTTATCTTCAATTATCAAGAGTTTTCGTTGGTCATTCGTATCTTTTCCAATCTCTAGGATTCGGAACAAGCTTTCTTTGGCATTGCTTCCAACGATGTACATGGTGGTAAGTGAGTTGTAGATAGTGAATCTTTGTAATATGATTCGCTTGTTATTGAATTCAGGACTGGCATTAGATTCGCCATCACTATTACTACTCTCATTATCTTCACCACCATTTGTATCTTCATTTGACCAACCTTCGAGGTTATTGCCTCCATTTTCAGACTTAGCAGATTGAAAATTCAGCGATTCTTCAAGAGTATCTGTTTTCCCTTGAGAAGCAGAGAAGTCCAAACTTTCCTGGTTATCAATTGCTTGCTTTTGTCGATTAATTTGCTGTGCTGTAGCTGACTCTCCTTTCGTCGATGGTATCATGCTTGATCAAGGTAGGTTTTTTGGGAGTTTACTAGGATATCTTAGTCAACCGATCCTTTTAAAAGACGATATTGATATAGAGATATCTAATCACGTGCAGTTGGAGTTTCCGTAATACGAATTTATAAATGAAGGAAAAAAGTCAGACAAAGCCTAAAATAGAGATAGTTTACTTCAGCTTTTCGAAGTCTTAGGAATCGTTTCCTTATTTTAATCTTCATTATTGCTATCACTTGTGCTTTATTTATAGATTTACCTAAATATTGTAAAAAAATCGCATTTATTCCTAAAAATATGTATATTGTTGCAAGTTAACCACAATTATGTGGTTATAATACGAAGTGACCGAGGTACATACTAGAAAATTAAATTTCCTCGCTATTCACACGGCAGTAAGAACATACATTGAGCAGCATTTACAAATAAGGGTTCTGAATTGAAAATTTTATGCCAATATTTGCAACATATCTTTAATGTACAAAACTATATTTTTGCGTCAGTAGATAGATTGAAGACAAGAAGAATGAAAACCAATTTGTGGACATTTCAATGATTGCAAAAATTAATCTACAATTCTCCTAAAATTGGTATTTTCCACTTAATACCTTCAACATCGTAATTACAGGACTTGCGTTGACTTGCAGGTCCCACATTATGCTCCCTTTTCAAGCACTTTTCCTGAGAATCAGCATCATCTCTCCAATCTAGCTCAAAATTTCCAAACCTGTTGATAAATTGACGTTGTTGATATATAGTGTTGAATTTAAAAAGTCTCATCTTGAACCTGTTATTGAAATAAAAGTTAGAATAGTTTATCAATTCAGAGTCAGTACAATTTTCCGTCTCTTCAGTGTGGATACGTTGAGCACTATTCGGAATTTTATAATCTTCGTCTAGTGATAATTCAGTAAGGTCAGGATCTCCTTTTCCATAAAGCAGTTTTACGTCTGAGCATTTCGAGTTTCCATTTTCTACCACATTCAATACCTTATACAAATTCTTGAGGGGTAGATTTATAAAGTATTTATAGTCTGTTTCGTTAACTGCATAATATAGTAAGTCGTAATCATTGAATAACATAGATTGTTGGGCGATGTCAATGAAAAATATGCGAAATCCAGATTTTAGGTACAAGCCAATTTCTTCCATGACCAATTTGACTTTAAATAGCTTCTCATGATGGTAAAAATCTTCCTTAAAGCCACCTTCCCCCTCTTTTGGTATTTCAAATTCTCCTATTTTTAGTAAACAAAACTTTTGTTTTGGAAGAATCTCATTGATATTGGTAGGGGGATAGAAAGTTTGCGTGACATCATCACCGTTTGGCCTTTTGTATTTCACTTCAAATTTAGTTGTTCCTAGTCCGCTTCCATGTTTTATGACAAGTCCTATATTCAAATTGTATTTTCCAGCAGAAAGCCACACATCTTCGGTGTATGAAAGTAAATAGGTCCTATTGATCTCGACGAAATGGTTATATATATAGTTCGTAGGCTCATCTATTTTGTAATCTGAGTACTCGGCAAACAAGCGTCTGTTTTTAAGTACAGACCACACATATCTCCAAGAATCCTTAATGTATAAAGAATTTAGTAAGAATGCGGGGTCCTCAAAATCGCCAGTATCCGGCCTATCAATAAGTCCCATCCTTGATGCTATCGAATTTCTGGCCTCGAATCTAAAGGCATCCAAGCTTTTGATATATCTCTTTAACCACGGTAATATTTTAATGATCACTTTCAATATGCCTTCCCCAAATGTATGTATGATCTTGTTATAAAATAGTTCATTGTACAACATGTAAAAATGAGAGTTGACATACTTTAATGAGGAGCTCGGAGTAATTGTAATGAGCTCCACTTGAATTTCAAGGGGAAGAGCTGACAACATTTAATTGGGGATTAATAGGTTTGAATCATGTCTTGATGTTTGCTCGATTCGGTCTTATCTTCCCCAAAGCAGTTGCTACACACTGTCACGTGCACATATGTCTCAGATGTGATTTATGACGTCATTCAAATCTGCAATTAAGCAGTAATTAGTTCCCAACAAGTTTGAACGTAACTACCGAGTTTAATAAATAGCGGCTTTGACTTCGTATAATAATAGGCTTATAGAATACGAGTGATCATAGATTCTTCCAATCTTTATTGTCGAACATTCTCATTCCATAGATTCGAGTCAGCATACTATATTTTATGTCGAGACAAAGCAAGGCACTTAATGTGATATAATGAGCCATCTATAAATATACACTGATCACCTAGTGCTTCAGTCTAATCAATTCCAAATGATATTTTATACTGTTGCAATGGATTGCTCAATAGTTTTATTAAACGGTCTGTACATGATTTAAAATATAATATCTAAGACACCAAGACTAATACTGACTGGAGGGAATAATAAGCACTCTGTGCTAACGCTGCAATAAATGAAGACTTTCCTTTACGTTATCAGTCAAATTAATACTCATATTCGTCCATGTAACTTCAAGCAGTGTGCACTCAGCATAGAAGCTAAGAAAATAACACTAAGTAATTATAACGCAAGTCGAAATGCGATTTCATGTGCAGCCTAGATAACTTTCGGCAAGAATAGTATTCGATTCAATACTTAGTGCAACTCTATGTCTATGGAGTTGCCCACCCTCTTGGTTCAAATTTCAATACCAGATCAAAAAATGGGGTGCGATATGGAAATACCAATAGCTTATGAAAGTTCTTTTTAACTTCCTAAATTATTGATATCTAGTATCAAATTTGCAGTCATTTTTCCAGACATACATTGTGCGCTACATAATATTAAAAACGTACACATACATGCAGGACCAATAATTATATACAGTACAAACACTCTGGAACGTTCGAGAATATAATTTCCACGAAAAAACGGCTCATACTTAAGTGAACGTTTCCAGTTATATCACAACTTGAATTTTAGTACACCAAAATGACCACTGTTACACCAACCGTTTTATGGGCTCAACGTTCCAACGCTGAAGAAGCATCCAAGAATGTCATTTACTTGACAATTCAAGTTGTCGACCCAGTCAATACGAAATTAGACTTGACTGCTACAAACTTGAAGTTGAGTGCCGATAACTCTGATAAGACTGTTCATTACGACTTGAATATCGATTTCTTCGAAGAGATCGATACTGCAAACTCACACAAGAACACTGACAGTGGATCTCATATCTATTTAGTTTTGAGAAAGAAAGAATTGAAGGACGAGTTCTGGCCAAGATTGACCAAGGAAAAATTGAAGTACCACTATATTAAGACCGATTTTGACAAATGGGTCGATGAAGATGAGCAAGAAGAAGAGCCAGAAAAGGAGGATGACATGGCCAATATGATGAACATGGGTGGAGGTCCAGGTGGCCCAGGCGGTCCAGGAGGTCTTGACTTTGCTTCAATGATGGGTGGAGCTGGTGGAGCCGGTGGACTTGACTTCGCATCAATGATGGGTGGAGCTGGTGGAGCTGGTGGAGCCGGTGGACTCGACTTCGCATCAATGATGGGCGGAGCTGGTGGAGCCGGTGGAGCCGGTGACTTTGACATCAGTAAGTTGGCCAGTCAATTAGGCCAAGCAGGTGCAGGTACTGGCGCTGAAGACGAAGGTGAAGACGAAGGTGATGATCATGAAGTTAAAGAAGTTTAAATGAATAAAAAATGGCGCTGTTTATAAGAAAAGTTTGTAATTTAGTAGTCCTTCCATAATTTAATCCATCTAGATAGCATTTGTCCTACCTCCATAGAAGTGCCGTGGGTTTCCCCAAGGTAACCTGGTTGCCTTTTAGGAAAAGACCGAGTCCAGATAGTTTTCTCTTGAGAATCATTCGACGTATCTGCAGAGCAGTCGTCACTAAGAAATACCCTAGTATCAGTAAATTGTACAAGGTTTGACAAGAGACAGAGTATTTCATTCAATAAACTTGACAAATACCCAGTTACAACTACATTGGGATCTTCAATCTTGCTACCAACGATATTCCTTATGATATTATGAAATGCAACTATTGTTTGAGGTCTGATGCTCGTTGTGCAGTAAGTAGATCGAAACTGGTCTTTAATAAACTCTTTCACTTCCTCTATACTATCCAACAAAACCAATTCAATCCGTGCGATTATGTTGTATTTCTTAATAGTGAGCAGCTCATTCAGAAGTTCTACCTTGAAAGAGTCGAAAGTATCCCTGTCAAGTGTCACAATTTTTGCCATTCCCCATTCATGTCTTTCTAGAAGTGACATAATTTTTGTATTTAACTCCAATAGAGTAAGGTTGGAATCGAGATAATAAAGCATCCTAATTTTTGAAACTTGAATGTAAAAGGTACAATAATAATGTTTTGGGAAAACTCCTTATTTGCACTATGTTTACCATCTGTTGCAGCATAATGCCTTGTCGCACAAGATCTACTTAATGAATTTTTGTGCGTTGAGTCGGTCGCACACGAAACGTGAGGTCGTGTTGAATTTCTAAATCGGTGAAAAATTTATCAAGTTACTAGATTCAACTCAATACGGGAGTGTTTGTGGAATAGTTTCCTTACTTGAGTATTAGAGATAAGTCTTGGGGCGCCATGTCACATATATCAAGGGTATATCAACCAACATTTCGCAATCTTTCGGCGCGGAGTACCTTAAGCTACAAAAAAAGTTATTCCACTGCTACACTGACAGTAGAGGAACAACAGTTGAACCAAAAGGCGTTGAGAGATAAGGCTATCGCAGATGCTCTTGCAAGAGATGAAGAAGCTTCCGCAAGAAACAAATACTTGAGAGAGTTGAAGGCTGAAACGAAGGAAATGATCTCTACCTTAAACAGTACACCTACCAAATTAATTAGTTCTAGATTGCAGAAGTTGCAACAAGACTTGGACTCTTTACCAAAAGATAAAATAAAGCAATTGGATGAAGAGTTAGAAGAGTTTATGTACTCTCAGATGAACTTACCAAAGAAGGAAGTCATTAATAGACCATGGGCTTCTCAATCTTCAGCACGTACAGGTGACAAAGATGCTTCACAAGTTCTTACTTCCACCACTTCTTTCTCATTCATCAACCAATACCCTAACTTGGTGCCAACTCCAGATCACAGGCCATACTCTGATCAAGAGTTATACTTGAGACATTTGGCCCACTCCAGATTGTCGGGCAATCTAGGCTCTAAGCTTACCAATGTATATAAACCAAGAGAAGACGTGAGGAATCCTCAAGAGTTAAAAGACACTACAATCTCCAGTTTATTAGCAGCAGGGTGTCATTTGGGCCACTCAAAGGCTACTTGGAGACCAAGCACTCAACACTTCATATATGGTGAGTACGACGGTATTCATTTAATCGATTTGAATGAGACTATAGCTGCACTTAAACGTGCCTGCAAAGTCATCAAAGGTGTTTCAGAGAAAGGAGGTGTTATTTTGTACGTGGGAACTTCGAAGAATTGGGCCGAGCAACGTGCTTTAGAAGAAGCTGCCACTAGATCAAACGGGTACTATATTGATAAAAGGTGGATCCCTGGTATTATCACCAATTACATTGAGGTAACCAGTCAAATTAAGGGAGAGAGCAAAATTGAAGTTGACATGAGTAACAATCCAACCAACCGTAAGGTGGAGAATGATTTGCTTATTAAACCAGATCTTATTGTTATTTTGAACCCGGTTGAAAACAGAACCTGTATTAATGAATGTATATTGCTGAGAGTTCCTACTATTGGTTTATGTGACACTGACATGGAACCATCGTTATTGACCTACCCAATCCCATGTAACGATGATTCCGTTAGAGCAACCTCGTTGATGGTAGGTATATTATCCAAAGCTGCTGAGAGTGGATTAGAGGATAGATTAGAGAAGTTGAAAGAGTTAAAGAAATCATCCCAGAACAAGCAGGCCCCTGCCATCTCAACAGAAACATCTGCTGCTTTAGCATAACCAAATTAAATGTAAATAGCTAAGTCATAATAAATTATCAAATAAATCTTAACATTGGAATGATTTAGTAGTTCATGGTTTTGGGTATCTGCTTTTCCTCTTTTGCAGATTTTAAAGACAATCCTTTCTCCTCAATCTCCTTTAAGAAATTTGCCTTATGAATCCTTTGGCTAGTTATGAAATCTTGAATTTTACGGTCTTGCAATATTTCTTCGCGATTATCAAATATTTGTTGCTCTAACACTTCAGCATCAAATTCTAAACAATTCATATCAAGAGGTTCGGAGTTGATTTCATTGTTAAGAAATCTGACGACACCAGGACCCAGATCTAATATATATTTGCGAATATCAGCGGCCTCTGCTATATGATGACTTTCATGGTATTTGTGTATTTCTTCAGCCGTTAAATATATCGTCATTCTATAAGCAAATATCCCATTGGGATAGATTCTGAAATGTCTAGTGAAGTAAGAATGCTTATGTAATACACAAGAAAAAAGTCTTTTCTACACCGCACAGTTAAAATTATTGTAAATTAAGTATTAAAGATATTAATGAGTAAAACAGCCAAAAAATCGTTAGTCAAGTACTAGTGATATCACAAGAAAAAAAAAGCCAAAAACTGTGAATTAAGTATTAGATATATTAATGGGTACAACAGCCAAAAAAAATATGATTATTATTATTATCATCTGATCATCGGGGATTCTATTCCAATACCAGACTTTTATTTTGTACTCTGTAGTGCAAGTTGATTATTGCTTCTTTTTGTTTTCATCTTCGCTTGATTCATCTTCCTCTTCATCGTCAGATCTCTCGTCGGCAGCTATTCCCCCTACTACGTATCTGTACAAGATACGTAAAATTAAGAATAACCAATAAGCATTAACAAGTTGCAAAGTTCCCAATAATCCAAAAACAATAGGTTGTGAAATCCAACACTTGTATTGTTGAGTGATCCAATTAAGATCCCACTCACCCACGGTTTTGAATTCAGTCAAGACAGACCATAAAATTTTCAAGTTGATGTAATGTCTAAGATAGACCCAGACGAAAACAAACACCATCAAAGCAGGTCCAGTAAAGATAGAATCCAAATAGTTCAAAGTTTTTGATAAAGCCAAGAAGAAATCTGATATATCCATTGTGATGAAAACTGCCAACCCCATCCAGGTGAAATGGAACCGGTAAGAACACCAGATTAAAGCAATTGTCACAATATGATGCAAGACCAACTCTTTAAAGTCTTTGCGGGGCTTTTCTAATTGTAAAATTAAAACAACAGATTGTTGCACCCAAAATGCTGCTTGACCCAAATAGTAAACCTTAAAGAACAAATCGTGAGTGTAATGAGGATAATTGATGTAAAATTCGGTCGTGTTGAAATACCATAATGGTAACCCACGCATGATGTAAGCACCTAAAGGACCTGCTATACCATAGTAAAGCATAGCATATGTCTGCTCCATAAATCTTTTGACTTTGGCTTCAACTTTAAGTCCGCAAAAGGTAGCCAATGGCCTCAAAAAGCAGCACATTGTGAACTCACGAACGAACGTGAAGAAGAGGGCATAAAATCCAACAAAATAAAAGTCATTTCTTCCTTTGCCATATTGATCAGTTCCCTCGATGAGATATGATGGCACGATCATTGCCTTAAAAAATGCATGTACTTGGGAATCTGGATCCGAAATAAAGTACGTGACAAATGAAAGAATTAATATAATCGCAGGCTTAATCCAAGTTTGGCGATAACATAACTCATTGAAAGCAATGATAAACTTTTGAAAGATAGCACTATCACTTTTGGATTCTTGATTCAAAGCAAGGATTCTTGCATCAGACTTCCTTCTCTGTAACTTTGAAGTATTCATGGTTGATAAAGATGGAGAGGTATCACCTACTTCGAATCTACCGACTGAAGACCCACGTCTGCGACGAGTTTCCGGCACTGCGAGTCCGTCAGAAGACATATTTGACCAATGTTATAAAATGTCTTTTACGTAATTGTAATTAGACCTGGAAGGATCTTAAAACTAGTACCTGTGTTCTGAGAACAGATTGGGACAAACTCATCTTTATATCAGTGTGCGTCGCTGGGCGAGAAAATACAACAGAAAATACTGCATATAGTTGAAAAAGGCACGAATGCGGAGTGAAGTTTTACTCTGAGAATAGGAGCAACGAAATTTTATAGTAAAAAGTCATGTAACTATTTTAGCGAGCCTCGGTTTTTGTGCACTAGCAGACTATTTGGCAAGAGTAATTTGGTACCTGCTTTTTGTATGGGCGGAATATAGTAGGCATTGCTGTTCCATTTGAAACACTTGATTGTGCTTATGTAAGTAGCAATGCCATAACAGCCATATTTAATTGAGCATTGGGCGTATCATATGCTGCAAAATAGGGGTCGAGTTAACGCACTCGTGACTCTAGTTTTTTCTATTGTCTTTCTATGCTAAGAAAATATGCGCAGTAGTTTCAGAGTCGCGTGTAGTCATTTATGGTGTAAGCGAGAGTAGGAAAAGCGGAGCAGGACTAGCTGCAAAAAACAACCTTGAAGAACTGCGATATCTCTCGTGTACTCTCCACCATAGCCTAGATCTTCTACTATTAACTACTAACGTACCTTCTCTTTATCTACATCCCGTTTCATCCGTTTACCGTTCTGTACAATGGGCTGTGCAGCACCGTAAAATAGTATCTCAACATGCTCACCAAATTCACGTGATAAGATCACACTGCGACTCACCTATTCTTATGAGGGGGTGACTTGGTCAATCATATAGATCAATTATTGTTTATATCGATACAGACTACCACTCACTTAGATATCACTGTCTTTGAAATTGAATAGAAAGCAAAGCCTGGTACAACTCGTAAAGATAGAGGAAAGTCGAAAGGAGATATAGAAGTTTACGTATCGTACAGTTTGGAGACACCAGAAAACTCGATTTCAAATGTTCAAGAAGTCTGAACTTGATAAGCTTGTAGAAAGGGCAACTGATGCCACTTTAACGGGCGATAATTGGGAATACATTCTCGAAGTATGTGATTATGTGTCACTGAATCCAGAAGAGTCGACCAAGCTCGCGGTGGCGTCAATAAGTAGTCGGATGAACTTGAAGGATGCAAACGTCATACTTCGTACCCTTTCATTATTGGTTGCTATAGCGGAAAATTGTGGATCTCGTATGAAGCAGGAAATTGCAACCAAATCTTTCTTACAAGATACCCTAATCAAACGTTTGGGCGACCGCAAACTACACAAGAGTGTCAAGATAAGAGTGGTCGAGGTATTAGAGCAATTATACAATGCCTTTAAACTGGACCCATCTCTCAAGCCGATGACCGATGCTTATAACCTCGCAAAGACAGAGTATCCTCAGTACTATAAACAAGCTGGGCCTGGACCTGATAAACCGGCCAAAAAGGAAATTTCATCTAAGGATAAGAAGAAAGAAGATGAAGAATTACAAAGAATACTCCAGCTATCATTACATGAATATGAAAGAGAACAGAACATCAGGAACAGTTATTTGAATAAACCTTTGCCCTCCGCAGAACCAAAGAACAATGCAAGCCGGGAGCGTCAGCGAATTCAGAAAGATAGGCAACCAAATAAATCACCTGAACCTGGAGCACAGACTATTGCTACCGTCACTAAAGTTCGCGCGTTATATGACCTAATTTCGTACGAGCAAGACGAATTATCATTTCGCAAAGGTGATGTCATCACAGTAATTGAGTCGGTATATCGTGATTGGTGGCGTGGTTCCTTGCCATCAGGTAGAATCGGAATCTTCCCCTTAAATTATGTCAGCCCAATTGTTAATAAATCCCCAGAAGAATTAGCTGAAGAAGCGAATGCCGAAAACCAAATATTATCGGTTGAACTGAGAAAAATTGAGAAGTTATTGGCTTTACTTTCCTCGAACCCGTCAACCATCAATGAGGACGAAATTACAAATTTATACAACGAGATAATTCCTTTGAGACCCCAACTTGGAAAATTTATAGATAAGCATAGTGTCAGAAAGGAAGAACTCGTTGTTTTAAATAATCAACTTAACAGTGAAGTCAAGGAATATAATAATTTAATGGATGCACTGATTTCTCAAAGAGCAAACTACAATGCCTCGCAATCATCAATGGCACCCTACCCTACTGGTCCATCTTCTTCTCAAGTTCAAGTCCCTAAGTATCCTGGAACTGAGTATGGATCATACTTACCCCAGGATCCTAGCTATCAGCTACAACAACAACCTACAAGTAGTGGATTTGGTAACGGTTTCAACGCATCTCCTGGTCAGAATCCCCAATTTCTGAATATAAGCAACTTTCCGGAGGTAAATAATATGCAGTGATTATTACTAGCCTCTACATTGATTTATAGCATTTAGCCTAAGTAAACAAAATTACCTCCACATGTCGTGCGCGCGAGAAAATACGCAATCTGTAAGTTGTCAATAGAGACTTCTAGGCATGATCTGATTGAAAGCATGGGTGACAGACTATATTCGCATAGAGAGGAGCAAAACAACAAGCGCTTTGATGACTTAGCGCAGACCTTAAATACTTTCCGGAATACTATTAATAATGACATTCACGGATCCATACAGCAAGAGAATCTGATCCTAGACTCATTGAATGATAACTTTGGTGAATTAATGCAATCAGTCAAAAGAACTAGTGGAAATTTGAAGACCGTTATGACACGCAATGCCAGTCTTTCCAAAATTGTTGGTATAATATTAGTGGGATTCGTCATAATTTGGATGTTGTACAAACTTCGATAAATCTTGCATTTCATAATCAATATATAACTAATAAATGACCCATTCAAGGATATAAATTGGCTCATGCATTTGGGACTTCTAGAGTGGTCATACCGTCGCCGACCGACTATCATTTTTTGTGAACGACATCTGAACCGAGTCTATAATTTCCAATTGCCTTACCCCAGTTTATTTTGGATCTTGTAACTGGAAGTAACCTTCTTAAATTTTTGAATGTCTTCTGATTCAATTCGTTGAAATTATCCACAATCTTTGCGGTAACCTTGTTTTCGGAACTGTCAATAAAGTTTATAATTTCACCAGCACTAATTTTGGAAAGCTCACCAGCTATCTCTTCACTAAAGTTCAATCTTACATTACCATCTTCATAGTAATGAATATCAAGCTTTACATCACCTTTGATCGAGTTTCCTTCAAGCACGTAGTGTGATCTCCATTGTCCAGTATAGAAATTTTCTTGATTGATTCTCTGTCCTAAAATGATAACGTGTAATTTAGAACCATCTGGTATAGCAGTGAAAGCATATGTAGAAGGATAGTGATCGGCACCATACGCTTCCAAAATTTTAACTAAGGAATCGTAGTAGTCAGGATACTGTACTTCTGGCTCTATGTCTTCGAAATCAATAGCCTTTTGCGTAGACAAATCGATGTTGAAAGCTTTCTTGTTAACGTAATCAATGTACTTGGTACCTGATTGATCTTTGTTGTATTTGGAAGCTATGTATTGGGAAGAGAATATCGATCCATTTTCCTTTATGTACTCCTCTACTGTCCTATCAATAGTAGAGCCGGCAGAATGGTCCGACACCAATGAACGAAGGTCTTTGCTGACACCAATCAATTCACCTGGAGGTGCTGTTTTGACCAATGACCCGAGAACACTTTCTAACTTCAATGGCTGTGACATGCTTATTATTCTATCTTGTTATTTTGACCTACTATAGGGTTGTCGTTTCGATTTCTATGTGAATCGTCGTGCGCCATGTACGATCGCGAGTGCAACGATATGATCATTTTGTCACGAATGTGAGTATGCATTACGCGAAAACTAAGCTGAACTAGTGTATTAATGCTATATATAAAGGCCACTGTATCTCATGACAATAAGAAAGCACCCGCACCATCGTGTATTGCCTGTAATAATCTCTCTTTCATTAACGTTTCTGATGAGTAATTTGGCAATTTAAGGTAATTGGCACAAGTCATAACACTTGGCAAATAGTCGTCATCCAGTAGGTTATTTTCACCATGTTTTCTGACAACAGTAAGTTCAGGTCTTAATGCTTTAAATCCTCCAATTGGCAACTTGGGCGCACCCGTTAAAAATTGCAAGAACGCTCTCTTGTCCGCATCTGTGAAGCTAACCAAAATGTTCACCAACGACTTGATTGCAGTAGATTCCTTGGTGTACCCATGATTCGCATTAATTGCGGAGTTTAAAGTTTCAAAAGACCAGTCCTCTTCAGCATTTCCGAATAGCTCCACCAATTCTTGCGGAGTGAAGAGAACAAGTGAATTGATTGGAAATACTTTTGAGAACCCCTCCATAAACGCCTTCGCTTGTTGGATTATACCACTGTATAACGTGGCCTCCAATACTTTGTTGATGTATGATTCCAAGTTGGTCGAGTCTACTTGAATATCATCCCCTCCAGGTATAAGTTTGTAATCGGGGTAGCCAGGAATGTTGAAATAAATGGAGAGGTCTTTGATTGTTGCTCCATCTACTTCTATTTGGTCTCTCTGATCTTCTTCAACTTGTGTGTACTGTTTTAAGTACTTCAACAAGTGTTCCATTGAGGTGGCTAGCTTTGGATCAACTTGTCTAAGACTAGGCAAATTTGCCATTTTCTTTAAGTCTCTATTACCAGACTTCTCGTCATGATTCAAATACTGAACTAATTTCAAGAATATAGGATTGAAATTAAAATCAATAATTCTTGAATCCAATAAAGCTCTTGCAACAAATTTTCCTAAGGACACAAAGAAGTAAAGTACTTTTCTTCCGTTTTCTCCTTGTAATTGAGATTTATCTAAAGGAGACGGAAATAAACCACATTCATTTGTAATGTACTTCTCTTCATCCTTTGTTGTAGTGTCATCATCTCTCCACAATCTTAGCTTCTTTTTAGAAAATTCCCTGGAGACAGTTGAATAGAATTCCAAAGTAGGACCCAAACCTGAGCCAACCTCATCAAAATATTCAATTTCGAGGATTCCAGGAGTTGATCCGTATAACCCAAGTACTTTTACAGCGCTTTGTAAAATCATTTTTCGAGACAATCTAACTTTATGCCTCGTTGGGCGTCCAAGTTGGGGCCTTTGGCTCGTACTAATTCCAGGGCCACCACTCTCTTCGTTTGCTTGATTTGTTCTGATCTGCCAATGGTGAATAAGACGAGAGTAGCCAAACGAAGTTGATTGCAAAAAGAACATTCTGGTCTCCAAAGGAAAGACGAATGGGAACTGCTTAGTAGTATGGATGCTCCAGCCTGGTAGGGTACCACTCGCAACTACCAATGGTTCTTCTAATTGTCTATTCAATTTGACTGTTAATTTCCAATTCATATAGTCACTGTCAGGAATGGCTTCACTGTTGTCTACGTTGTTTTTGACAAAGTAATTCATTTCGAATAACACCTTTAGGAGCTTGAGGGTATTAATGGTAGTTTCATCATAGATTTCAAGTTCGTTTTCAGCCAGAATGACATTATTACACGGAAACTTGCTTTCTTTCGCCGCTGACGCACTGACTTTCCTATAGGTGACATTGTGAATGCTTGACCATATTTTATTGGGATCAATGATCTCATCAGTTTTGTCTTGAAGAGAGCGGTACACTGCGCCGTAAATTGTGATCTCATTTGGAATGACTTCTCCGTTGATCAAGAACTCGAGGTTCACGGACTTGGTTTCACTAGCTGCATCATCTTCGTTGTCATTCTCCCCTTCGCCAACTACCTGTGAAATATCAGATGTTACTCTAGTTTCTTCCAAAAACCGGAACCGTTGCTTCAAAAATGTATCGACAGATTTGAAGGTCGCAATTGCATGAACAGATAAAATCATATTCTGCATATTAAGCGGCAACTTACTTTCTAGGTTTCCGGAGCCATCTTCAGCTGACAAACTTAACTTCACTTGCTTCGCCATGATGGCAGTTTGATTATTTTCATGATGGGTGTTCGCATTTATGCCATTGCTGCTTCCTCCAGATGATATTATTTCGAATGACTCTGATCTTGTCAATGCCTCTTGTAATTTATTGACCAAGAATGAGATAGAAGATATAGATTTGTTAGCTCCAAATCCTGACTTATCAACAAAAAAAACAGATATAAACGCCTTGTAGCAATCACCAAACTCATACCCAAGCTCATTATTATCTGCGAATATATGAGAAAGTGCCTTGATTATTCCTGAAGACATGAGCTCGAAGCTTGAAATTGGTGTTTCCGTACTTTCATTCGAAGTTGTACCACTGACTACGTTCTCTAATTGCCTCCAGATTTCAACCCAGTCTTTGAAATCGAAATTATTCTTGGTGTCTTCTTTCATTAAGGTTTCCCTAATTTCATCCAATATTTTTACGCTCTTCGAAACATAATTGGAATCCCCATCGTCCTTTGAAGAATTGTATAGAGCTGTCACTTCACTCGCTGCAGCGACTATTTGAGCTATGACTAATTCGTCAGTGAGTTTGAACTCGTATTCGTCAGTGAATTCAGTGTCGATGTATTTGTTGGTATAACTGGCAGTAATCTTAGGCAAACTGGCTGCAGGTTTAAGTGCGGCCAACTTGGCTTGATTATATTTCACTTCGAGACATCTGAGTATATTTAAAGTATCGTTGATGAGACCTTCCTTTTCAAAATCCCGAATGAAAGTGGAAGGATCCGATTTGATCAAACTTTTCGCAATCAAAAAAGAACTAAGCAATAAAATGTTGGAACGTATTTTTGATGACGCAGGCCGCTTTGATAAGCGAAACTCTAGATTGCTCAGACTAAAACCATGGTCATCGTTTTCTTCTTCTTCATCATCATCATCATCATCATCATCATTCTCACCCGAATCATCGTCATTTTGTATATGACCCTTGTTTCCTGCCAAGTCTGATTTTTCTTCCTTAGAATCATCATCCTCTTCCTCTTCACTACTAAGCATTTCAACATCGTAATCAAAGAAGTTGTTCCTTCTCGGGGAAATTTGTTCAGAATCGTTTGAAGGATTGTCTTTCAAGATTGTAGATTTACTTTGGTTTATCACTGACGCTAAAAGACTAACAATCATCTCGACCCCTTGGATCCTTTTAGAACCGCCGCTGGAAAATGAAACAATTCTAAAAATGGAGATGAACACCTTTTTTCTAATTTCAAAGTCCATCGTTGCCAGGAAACTATTTATCAACAATGGCCATATATTGTTGACAAATTCCCAGTACGCATCAGGAATTATATTCGTACATAGTTCAACACGTTGTTGATTTATCTCATTTTTTTCTTTATAGTCCTTATAATCGTCTTTCAAAAATGGGCTATCTCTCGAGGTATAAGTAATGGGTAAAAGGTATGCAATTAATACCAAAAATTGCGAAAGGAGCTCTTTTGGTGCCGACATCAAAGCAACAATCGATATGCTTCCAGTATATGGAGTAGTTGGATGGGTTTCTAGAGCATTTGTTCCATGGTTCAACTCATTTTTATGCGACGAGGCTTTGTCTTTTGAATATTTATTCAAAGATTTGACAATTATCTCCCCAATAGAACATTCACTCAAGATGATTCTTGATGCTTCCACACTTACACTTGTCAAAACAACCAATGATTTGATCAAGCTTAATAGTGATGAATAGTTGAGCGCAACTTTAGATGATTCATTGTTTGCGGATGTATTCAGCGACTTATTACAACTCAAGTAAATTATTTCGGTGAGTTCCTTGAGAATTCCAGGTCTGTCACCAAATAATTCATTTAATAATTCGGGCTTGAGTTTAAAGCTTATGATGATTCGAGATATAGCTAACCAACCATTTTCAACTACCAATGGGTCACTATGGTTGCTGACGACTCCTGCGATATTTTCAAACACCTCCTTAACCATCTTGAAATTGTTCAATGAAATGTTGGTGCATACGTTGGATACGATAGTCAAGCATTTCCTTTGAGCATGATTGGTCAAAAAGTCCAAATACTGCAAACATGCTTTCAACCCATCATTGGAAATGATTTGATTATGTGAAATGGGATCTCTTGAGATCATCTCAAGCGTTTGTAGAGCTTGTTCCGTGAGATCAATATAGCTTATCTCAAGCAATTTGTTACACAACACCTCAATTGCATTGTTGTTAAGGGCATCATGTATGAAGTCCTGGTTCACTTCGATGAAGTTGTATAAGCATCTACAGGCAACAAGATGTAGTTCCAATTCTTCAATTAGCTGAGGATCCTCCATGATATTAACCAAGCTTTTAGCTAGCTTGTTTGCCGGTATTAGCCGTTCGGCGGTAATGCCATTCATCATGAGTAATCTTCCTGACAACTCATTAAGGGTTTCGAGAATTAAATATGTATCTTCTCTTTGGTTCAAGTTCGCGATCAAACCGTCCATTTCTCTAGTTTCGTTATTCATGTGCATACCGCCTCCAAGTGCTCCTCCAAACATCACACTACCGCCCATTAGACGTTGAACAACATCCTCAAAGCCGCGCGCTCCATCTATTCCACCTAGTCTTCCTGGCAAAGAATTTCCACTTGATATGGCTCCAACTGCTCTGAGAAATTGTGCACGAGGATCATCATCTTCAAGCTCGTTGTCCTCATCATCCCCATCATCATCTTCTTCGTTGTTGCCTTCTGTATTGTCATCAGCGTCTTCAAAATCTTGATCTTCTGATTCGTCGCCTAGATTTCTTCTGGCGTTTGATTCTATAAGTCTTCTTAAGAAAGAAGAAGGCACTACATTCCCTATGTCGTCATCATCTTCGTCTTCTTCATCGTCAACAGTATCAATATCATGATGGTTGTCATCTGAAAACTCTTCCGGTTCGTCATCCGGATGTAAAGGTATTGCAGTTGCTCTTCTTCTTCGCTCAAGTCGCGATAATCTTAACAATGTATCCTCCTCACTATCATCCTTTTCTTGGTTTGCGTCTTTATCAAAGTCATCTTCGAGATCACCCAGTTTCTTAATTCTGTTAAACACATCCTCAAGAGATTCATTAGATGCTCTTGATTCATGCTCAAACATATCAGAATCCTGGGACTCGTTCCGTTGCGACAGATTAGCCATTGGTAACGCTAGAGGTCAAGATTAATGGCTTTTCACAATTGCAAATATGTTTTGTTCTAGTACGGACCACTAGATATCGTATGTTGGGTGCTTTTGGTAGTCTGGTATTTATAAGGTAACGTATTGTAGATGCGTAACTAGCTTGAGCTGTGGATTAGATAGATAGGTCGACAGAAGTGGGATATAGCCATGGTAAATGTCGCTAATCTTGTGGCAAAAAAGTCGTCTACGAGAAGTCCGCACACGTGACAAACGATATGTGAGAGTATTAGCGCTTCATATCTGTTACGCTTGTCTAGTGGTGATGGCAAATATAGCGAATATCTCATTGTAGTTTCTACTCTGCTTGCTGAAAAGTGCTAGTATATAGAACATATTATCAATATATTTGAGAGAAGGTATGTGCATAGGCGCAACAAGAAATAAGCCGTCTATCCAACCCTGAGAGTGCAGAATATTTGAAAAGCTTAAATGTTGCCCTACATAAAGATACAAAGGCACGCCGTATTTTAAGATCTATATGGGCTATTGAGCTTATTCCGAGCATTACGCAGTCAACGGTTACTCGAGATAATTGTTGGGATCATTTGACGGCTCCCCCAATTATTATGGGCCAAAGGGTCGATCGCAACGGAGCTCCTTTCAATTATGCACTACGCCTAACAATTGAATCTTGGCACTCGTGTATGTGTTAGAATATGGGGAACATTTGAGTTTGTATTGTGATTGGATGTTGTTGCGGCCTATATCCGTTTACGGTTCAATATGCCTAATGCCAAGATATACCAAAAATAGGCTCGGGAGGGACAAATTCCATTTCTGCACCTTGGCAAGGAACCTCAGTTGGTGGATTAAATTATACGAAGGCACGATTGTTTTTTCTTATATCCCGGCCGATTAGTGAGCACAAAAATAATATCTGTGTCTCACGTTTCGCCTTGCTAAGCCGTGAGCCCCCAAGATGATGTAAGAGGTATGAGGTTGCATCAGGCTGAGGCGCGGCGCAATTAATGTGACAGTTGAGCGCCGCAATAAAAAAAAAAGGTGATAAGCTGTCAATCGTATTGGGGGAGATTGAAAGGTGTCTTAACGCCAGCTGAACCCCAGAGACCACAACATTCATCCACAGACTTGTGATTGGGATTGCGCGGCTGTTACATGGAAGATCGTCCATTCCCTGCCACTCGTCTATCCCCACTTTTCTTGTACGGTTCCTAACCGCCTGACGCGTCCCCCACAAATCCCCCACTGAAACTCGCATAATTAATCCGGAAATAAACATCAGTGCAACAAAACGAATTGTTCCATATTGATTTTAGCTGGGGCATCGATGTGGAGATGGCTAGGTATGCATAAAACAATCGATGTATGTTCCGACCCCGCTTTTCCCCCAATAACCTCAATTTTTTTCCCTTCGAATGCCACCCTGATTGCCATATATAAATAGAATAAATTTCTCTATTATCTTTCAAATAATTTAAACCAAATTTGTCAGAATGTCAGATCTCGACAAAGTCAAAGCTGAAGTTTATCACGAAGAACACGAAGTTCCTGTCGGAACCAACCAAGAAATAATAGAAGTCGACTCTGACAATGGAAAACTGTTGGGTGCAAAATTATCGGAAGATAACCTCGGGTTGGAAGAGCCATTGGAGTACTACGATTTACCTGAATCACTTCAGCATATGACGCAAGAGGAACTTAGAGAGCTCGATAGAAAGACTACCAGAAAAATAGACATAAGGCTTATGCCGATGCTCATTTACATCTACATTCTCAATTACTTGGACAGGAACAATATTGCATCAGCCAGACTCGGAGGTCTCGAAAAAGACTTGGGCTTAAAGGGCAGCGAATATCAAACCGCCATTTCCATTTTGTTTGTCGGTTACATTTTGTTTCAAATTCCTTCCAACATGTTGCTTAACAAAATCGGACGTCCTTCTTTGTACATTTCGGTGTTGATGACGGTCTGGGGTGTTATTTCTACCTGTACAGGTGCAGTTCAAAGCTTTGGAGGTTTAGCTGCGGTTAGAGTGCTTCTTGGAATTGTCGAATCGGGTTTCTTTTCTGCAGCTTTGGCCACATTATCGAACTGGTACGATAGAAAATCGCTTTCGCTCAGAAACTCCATTCTCTACTCTGGTAGTTTGATGAGTAGTGCTTGGAGTGGTTTGATTGCTGCAGGAATATTGGATAATATGGACGGTAAGGGTGGTCTTAGATCTTGGAGATACTTGTTTCTTATCGAAGGTGCCATCACAGTAGCATCTGTACCAATTGCATACTTTATTCTTCCTGACAATCCAGCCAATACCAAGTTCTTGAACCAACAGGAAAAGGATATTATTCAGTGGAAATTAAGACAGGATGTCGGAACCTCAGACTCTGATAAAGAAGCCCAAGAAAGCACTATGAGCGGATTGTTGCTTGCTGTTAAAGATATTAAAGTATGGTTGGTCACCTTGACGTTATCTTTCCTCGTAGCAGCCTGTGGAGTCACCAACTTCTTCCCTTCGGTCGTACAAACTCTTAACTTTGACAGAACCACCACCCTTTGTTTGACAGCTCCTCCCTACTGTATTGCTGTGGTTGCTACATTTATCTGGGCTAGACATGCCGATAAAACAGGTGAACGGTTCTTCCATGTGACCATTCCACTTATCGTAGCGTTGGCGTCTTTCATTATTTCTGCAGCTACGCTTAATACCGGAGCCCGTTACTTTGCCATGTGCATCATGATTCCGTCGTTGTACTGTTCATTCACCACTATTTTATCATGGATGTCCAACTGTTGCCCTAGACCACCAGCAAAGAGAGCCGTTGCAATTGCATTGATGAATGCAGTTTCAAACTCCACCTCAATCTGGAACTCCTACTTGTATCCATCGAGCTCGGCTCCTCGTTATTTGACAGCTTTTGTATGTAACTGTGTCTTTATCTTGTTGGCAATCGTCACGGCTGTGATTTTGAGATTCAGATTAGTTGTACTTAACAAGAAGATCGTGGCAGGCTCCATGAATTGGACCCGTGAGCTTGGAAAGGGAAATGATGGATCCAAAGTTTCTCCTGATTTCCGGTTCTTGTACTAAATATGATAACGATTTCCGGTTCTACTTGATACGATAACGATAATGCATAAAAAGAAACAAACCTTGTAGAATTAATTACTGGTAATTATTGAGCTGATAAGAGGTTCAGGAAACAGGTATATAGAGAGCATCCCTAGTATGACTATTAGTAAGTACAGACGTGGGCATCACCTTCACTATTCCTGACTAGCTTCGAGATTATTATTTCTATAGAATTACGGCTCTGAAATTTTTGTAAGCGTCAAAGAAAATTACAGGGCAGAGTAGTACAATAGTAAAAATAGTCGTAAGATATAGTGGTAAGATATAGTGGTTAGACAAGACATAGTGGTAAGACATAGTGGTAAGACAATCGTTGAGACAGAAAATACTTAAAGTCTAACCACTCTTGTGCTATTATAGAAGCACACGCTTACTCACCGCCTAATGACCTACGTCTCTAGACGGTGTTATTAATATAAAATTAGTCTAGGGCCAGCTCTCGCCACACTATTGATATTTTTAGCGAGAACTTAGCGAGCCCTTGTAGCGTCATGACGACCCACAACGTTTACTTGGTCGACAAAAGACGCGAGGAACAACCTTGTAGAGCGCCAAGCCCAAACAAGCTTCCGATGAGCCAGTAAGCTCACTTGCCCGGTCGGTATACACTTTTTCAGCGTCTTCCGCTAGCGAGGTGCTCCGGCAGGCAAGGTCCACCCGCGACACATGGGGAGACGATGTGCGCGAAAGCCCATGATGAGTAATGGGCCGACGGTGTGGATGCAGAACCCGAGTCCGATGAGAGCCCGATGAGAGCCTACATAGAATCTACACCGACACCATAGGGCACGTAGAACCCATAGAGCCCATAGACCCCACGTAGACCAATACCCACGCACCCTCTCTTCCACGTCATGTGCTTGGGTGCACCCGTTGACATGCTTCGTTGAGTGGTCGCCGTTAGCTCAGCGCTCGGCACCACAACCGAAATAGTTTTTCCTCAGACAAATTAAAATACAGCAAGTGGACAAGAGAAAGACAAGATACCACTACTTTGGGGCCTCCAAAACTAGCCATAACAACACACTGCGATAGAACACCACAACCCCACTTTTACACACCCATAATACTCGTTTGTCTGCCCCTTCTTGTGTGTTAAACATGTCCTCGGTGGCCACGGAGCAGCTCGAGTTTATTGACATCTTGACCAAGAGGATCCTCTCGTTGTTGCCCAATATAACAGGCCAGTCAGTGGAAGAGGTTGAAAACAACTCGCAGTTCATCATCACAAGAAACATTATCAATGAAAACCGTCAGAAACACCCCGAGATGGTGTCGTACATCCTTGTAAGCTTCACCCGATGCCTCGAGGTGCTAAACAAGGAAAGCAGCCATATTGACTTGAAGGAACGGGACGAAAAGTTGCTAGCATCCACGTTGATCATCTGTAGGTTGATCTCGTATATCCTAACTTCCCACTGGAACAAGGACTTGTTCTTTTCGACGGTACGCTTGACCGATATATTCTTGCGGTACTCCAAGTTTCGCTACTACGACTTACCCAAAAAGATAGAATCCGACACCTTCACCACCGTAATCCAAGTACTCGTAGGATTGCTATCCTCCAGAGACGTCAGGGCAACCCTAGAGTTGATACGAACCCCAGGCTATTTGGTCGGTCACCCAATCCAGGACCAACCCGAAGAAATCGAATCTCACACAACTAGCTCCACCAAGAAACCTGACAGCTTAGATGTCCCCAAAGTTGGCTTGGACGTAGCAGAGGTCTCCGAACAAATAGACATCAACGTGGCACTTATACTACAGTATATGGCAGCCGCCAATCCGGTTGACTACTACAATTTTATTTACTCCAAGCTCTTCAGATACATCGACTTGAAGCAACTAGTCCCAGCATCGATCTTGCAGAAGTATGCACAACTCCTCAAATTTGTATATTATTCAAAGGATACTGGTCAAAAATACACCAGTTGCTTTGCAAATATCTTGCCTTATATCAAGTCCACTACTTGGAAAAAGGCCACCTTGGTGTTTGCTACCAGCAGCATACAAGACCAGAGTTTCTCCAGAACGTCGGACTACAACTATATCGTAACGCAAGACAATGCTGGATTTCAGCGGGAATGTAAAAAGCTATACGACGATGCCACCAGCATTTTCGAGGACGATTTCTTTGGGCATCCGTGCTCATCGTTCGTGTCTATATGGTTGTTGGTATTGTGCTTGGAAGACTTTAGTGATCTTGAAAGAGAGGATATCGAAAGAGAAAAGTCACACGTTAAGGGATCTAGCCTTGCTGCTACGTTAAAAGCAGGAAAAGTCAGCTGGAAATCCAACCATGATAAAAAACCACCCAACAAGAGACTCCAATTTCTTCACAGCATTCTCAGCAATTCCGAAGAAGGCAAAGACTTGGAAAGCTTCGAAGCATTGGTCGAGTTGTTCCACTTGGGTGTAAGGTTAAAAGCAAAAAAATCCTCCGACCATCCAATCTTGAAATTTTGTTATAGATACTTGGACTCCACCCATGACAACTTGATGAAATACTGTGGTTCTGTCAATACGCTGGATGAAATGTCCGCTCCATGCGATATTGTCAAAGTAAACTTTTACACCGCAGCTTTGATCTTGAAGCCCGAATACTACATCGACAAGATTATTCAACACTTTGAAAGCTGCAAGGATAACATCAAAGACGTCAGTTTGGTGGTGAAGGTCCTCAAGTATCTTTCAGAGTTGGATGTGGGCTCAGATGTCTTTAGACAGACAATGTCAAAAATAGCGCCTTCTTTGAAGTCGATGATATACGGATCAGTCAAGATCTTGAAACATTTCGAAAGCATAACCAATTCAAGCATCACCACCTCACACTACTTTCCTCTCTCCTCAGACGAGTCCTCTTGCACCGATTTGATGAGCGTTGACTCGTATCAGTTTGACCATCGTGGCAACAATTCAGAGATAATAAATTTGCAAAAGACTAGTCTCGACCACTATTTAATCGAGATGAGCTCAATCTACAAGTCTGAAGGCAGCGACGGCGTTTCCAGCCACACAAACCATTCATACCAGTCGCAAAACCACCACCCAGCCCAAAGCTCGTACCATTACATGGGTCACCATTCTCACCATACACACAACCTTCTTCAGACCGCTACAAAAGCACAAGCCTCACCAGAAATTCAACGTAAAGAAAGATCAAGCTCATCCGCTTCGTCCATAGCATCCTCGGCTATACAATTCCGGAACTTGTGTCAGTTGGTCAAAGATACCGAAGAAATGTTGTCTGATTTGTTTAACATATTTACGTCGGCGCCACAGCTCTATTTCAACGACTCAGACCTCATGAAGGAATCAAACTTTGAACTGATGCCCCACGATGAATTAATCAAGCAGGTGGTACGGTTTTCAGAGGAGACCTCAATGCCTATACGATATGTTTTCAAAAGCAAATCCACGTTGAAGACAAGCCATAAACTCTTTGAATCTGCTTGCGATTTGGCCATGGTCTTGGTTGATAAGTTTTCTGAAATTGCCAAGTCTTACACAACATTATCTACTTTCTCCAACTATGTTGTTTCCAATGTTATTATACAGCTGATTTGCGAAGCATGTCTTTCGTTTTCGATGACCAACCAGAAATTTAGGTTATGCTTCACTTTGGTCAACAGTTTCTTGCAGTGCCGTACCCAATTTCAGTCTATCATCGATAGCAATCGTTTACTCCTGAATCCCGACATGAAAAAATTTATCGATTTTGGGGCCGATGCCAACCATGCCATTGAAAAGGTGTTACTTCTATCCCTATGCACACATGATATAGAGTTTTACAACCTCGCAAAGACTACTATGAAGTGGTATTGCGATGAGTGTAGAAAGAGAAAAGAGTTCTACAGGTCGGACGATGGATACCAAGAAGATTTGACTCAGACACTCGAGAAATTTGTCAAGGATGATTTTGTTTTCACCGGGTTTGTCTCATTGCAAAAACGATTCAGAAGCATTTTGAGAGAAGCCCAACCTACTAGATCCTTATACCATGTGTGGTTGTTGACCAACCATCGTTGGCTGGAAATGTTACAAAACAAAACCAAATTAAACGACGAAAACTTGTTGTTTAGACATTTCACTGGCTTCTTGGTTTCGACATCTGGATGCTTTTTACGAGAAGATTTTTCAAACTATGATCTTGATCAGAAAAATAGAGCGGTGACGATGGTAAACGAATTCTTTGATAAATGTATTCACATACTTACTTCTTCTGATCTAGTCATCAGAGTTGTGATCAAAGACGCGTTGTCCAACGAGTCTCATTCGGCTGTTTACCAGATGTTGGCTGCCAAATTCAACTCCACCGCTATTTACTACACTGAGAGAAGATTGGTTAATTCTGAAAGTATTTTATATTTCGAGCAGATCTTCGTGATCATGACATCGATGTTGTCCATTAAAAATGACGGAGACTTTGTTCTTGCTGTCGCTTTGCCCGAAATCTGCTCCTTGTTCATGACTTTTATCGCATTAGTTGATAACACTGTTGATACATTGAGGTTGAGGTTAAGATTCTGTAAGCTTCTCGAAGCATTTGCTCAGGATAAAGAGAAGACCGGCATTTCAGGAGCCTACAAACTTCGTAGTTTGTATGCTAAGGCATGTTGCGAATGGTTGGAGCAATCGGTATTTTATGAACTTGATCCTCGAGTTAAACCTATGGAACCGGAGACCACCAAATCTGCTGAGGATTTACTGATAAAAGTATTGAAGTCTGCAGCTAAATCTGAGTCCAATAGTGATTCGAGCGAAACCTCCAGTACTAAATCCGGTGATTCTACTAAACTCAAAGAGAAACACAGACTCAACAAAGAACAAGAAATTGCATATTTCCATATTGATTTGGCAGCTCAGTGCTCCAAAACATTGTTGGTTTTGTTGGATGAGATATACCTTGAAGTTCCAAACGGAATCAAGGATGAAGAGGTTCGCAAGTATAAGGATTTGTCATTTGGAAACTACTTTTCATTATTTTACAAGGTGATACAGAAGTATACAAACATGGACCTTTCCAAGTCCAAATCCAAGTACAAATTGAACAACTTGCTTGACAATGTTCTCAAATGCATCTCCAACATTCTTCAGTATGATACAGAGATAGGAATGCAATTTGTATTGCCGTTAGGATATCATGAAAATGTTAAGATCCGGTCCATCTTTCTCAATGTCTTTTCCAATATATTGGAGTCGAGAGAACAGAAATCGGATACGGTTGAGTTCAGCGAAGAAATAATTCAGGAGATTGGTAATTTGTCGGATGTGTACGGAGCGATTGCGGACGTTGCATCTTCAAATGAATACAATTTGCTTGCTTCTTCATTATTTGGAATCTTCAGTTACGTTGGAAAATTAGATCAGTTGTTCAAAATATTGATTAGATACGAAATATCCAACGTCACAAGAGCAACAGATATCTTCAGAAGAAACTCCACCTTGACAAGACTACTCTCTAACTTTGCAACCAATCACGGAAAAGAATACCTCACTCAAGTTCTCAATCCATTCATTGAAGAGCTTGTCAAGGATAACGTTACTATTGAAGTTGAAAAAATAGATAGTCCATCTGACGACACGGAAGTATACATGCTGTACTTTACCAAGTTGGTTGATTTAATTGTTAGTTCCGTTGACATAATACCTCCTTCGTTTAAAGTCATCTGTGCTGAAATCTACAAGTATGTCAAATTGAAATTCGGAGATGCTAGCCTTACTGCTGTTGGGTCCTTCATATTCTTGAGATTCTTGTGTCCTTCGATTATTAGCCCTGAATCTTTCTTTGGTATTGATCCTATTGTGCCCAAAGTTAAAAGAACATTAATGCAGCTTGTTAAAGTCATTCAGAATATGGCGAACGGATCTTTTGGTCTTTTGAAGTGGCCTGGTTTGGCTTCTAAAATGGACGAATTGAATGCTTTAAATCTCAAGATACGAGTCTTTTTGGAGTCAGTTTCGACCGAAGAGATCACCGAATATCCTTTTGCAATCACCAAAATCCAGCCAATCGCTGAGTTGAGATACTTGCACAAATTCATTTACTATTTCCACCTGGAGATCAAGGTAGAGTGTTTGGGAAATAATTCAAGGTTTTTGGTGGAGTGCATTTATCACCAAGGAAAAGATTGCCAAACAAAGTGTAAGGTAGAAGCCACCGACGTGAAAAGAGATGTTTTACAATACAAAATTGCAAAGCTCAAATCGTTTGACAGAATATCCAAAAGGTTAGGATCGCCTAAGCAGTCTGTGCAATTGCAAATCCGGGCGCCATTCAAGTCTGCTACCGAAAACCCCAATGCGATCAATACTAAATATAATGACTTTATGACTAAAATGTCTGCCAAGTATACTGAGAAATTTAAGGGAAGACCTTTGGTCCACAGCTCGATCTTCATAGATGGAACCCCTATGATAGTGTTGAACTTAAAGAGACTTAAATATCATAACGATGATGTGATTTTGTTGGTTTTGAAACTCTTTGAAACGGCCTCTCAGGTGTGGGAGAGCAAGTTTTACATGTTGTTTGATTTCACCGACTTCCGATTCACAGATCCACAAGCTATCCTTTATTCCAACACGGTGAATGATCATGCACCAGCTCCAATGTATACCAACTGTGAGAGAATTTATTATTTCAACATCCCCAGAATTGGACTCATGGGTATATGTTCGACAATCAAATCATTAAGAACCACCACCAATTTTAAATCGGCTCAGCTCTACTGTTATTCGCAAGTGGACTCTCTCGATATTGTCAACAATTTATGCTTGGATCCTTCTACTGTTGCTATTAGAAAGGATACCCGGGCTGTTTTCGAGAATGCTCTTCAGTACGACCCTACGACAGATCTGTACAACAAGATTAATTTGAGAATTGGCCGAAACTGGATTAAGGTGTGTTCAGACAATCCGGCCGACATTGATACACCCAATTTCATTACCAAGGAGTTTTACCCAGTCGATATATACAGTGTGGCCGATATCACTAAATGCGAAGTCAGTCATACCACGGGTAACGAAAGGGACGAGTTCACCATCTATTTGAAGGACGGCCAGCAGGTGATTTTGAAATCCAAGGAAAAACAAGAAATCTTGCGATTCTTATACTTCACCACCACCAGATTAAGCGAAAACCCACCCAAGGATCTCGAGGAGCTCTTTGAACACGACGAAAGCAGACATTACATGCACTGGTTCGGAAGACTTTACAACATTGTTTTCCAAGGGTTGTTGAGCAGCGATGATCAAGTAAAAGGGTCTGCGGCCATGTTGTTTGGGTCGTTGTCTTCATATTTCAGTATTGATTTTGGTATCAGCGCCAACCATTCCAGATTTATTCAATTTCCATCGAATATGATTGATTTCGTGCATCGGGTATCGAAGTACTTATCTCAGAACTTCCCAATGATGTCTTTCCGATTCTTCAAAGCGTATTTTGATAATTGTGATAAGATCTGCGAAGAAAACAAGTTGTCGAGTATCATCTATATCAGCCCTTGGGTAGATAACATATACAGCCATGTTTACGTGGGCGAACGGGATGGAATCGACAAGACGTCTGACATTATTCGTCAACTCTGTCGCATCACTGCAGCCAATAAGCAAAACACTGCCATCATCAACGATTATATCTGGAAGAAATTGTTCAAAGAACCAAGGTTATTGACCACTTTGATTGACGAAGTCATTTCTTTCTCGGTAGACTGTCAGAACGATTCGTCGATAATCAACATCATCAGTCCTTCGGTTGAGGTATGCGAGGTGATTATATCACGTTTGTTGAATTGTGTCAGAACTCTGAATAAGGAGAAAGACAGTGCAATTGCGTTGCAATCCAAAGTGTTTGAAATTCGGATTTTGGTCAAGATATCCATTTCGTTGTTCTTCAATTCGTTTGAGTTATCGAAACTCTACTTGGGTGACATCTTTTTCTTGATCTCCTTGTTTATCGATAACAATTTGTTCGATGCTATTGAAGAAGAAGGCCCTGATTCTCCTCAACTTAAATTCAGAACCTCAAGTAAATCTCAGAGCCAAAGTCCTTTGAATGAGCTAGGAAATGATCTTCAGAAGTTGTGTATTAACATGATTCATTCATTTTTACACAAGCCAGACTTGACACCTCAGGAGAATACTTTGATTGATAAAACGATCCAGTATTTTAGTGACCAGAGAGCCAAGATGTTGTTTGGATTAACTCGTGAATCGTTGACGTCTCCAGTGGGTCCATTTCAAATTTATAACAAAACCACGAATTTCGAAATACTTTGTGATAACTTGAACGAATTCATGGTCCACATGGGTGGTGCTGAAAAGAAGAATTCCTGGAGAATTCGCTGGTGCTCCAATTCAATCAATACTGCCATTACATCCAACAACTTATTCCAGGGAAGAGCTATACTTATTGTTGGAATTCTTTCCAAGTATGGGATCAATGACCTTGTTGCATGCCGTTTTATCAAGTTAATCTCGAAGGGCTATCACAACGATTTGGAGTACATTACCAATGTGACTTTTGCCATTGCCAGGATCTTACAAGGCTTGCCAGGCGATTCCACCTTGTTGTCCACTATGATGTGGACCATTCTATGCTTTGGGCTCATCAATAACTCCATAATTTATCAACCAGCCCTGTTAAGTTTGATCAACACAGTGATAAAGTTGGAGCAGCACTCTCCGGACTTTGTCGATACCATTTTTGACCAAAGACTGGCCCTCGAGCCGTTATTGACCAACTTTGAGCTAGCCCACAATCTCAAGATAACAAAGGAAAATTTTGACTTTCATATATTCTTTGTATTGACCCAAGGCTTGAGAGTTTCGCAATTCAGGCATCGTTGTTTATGTCACCTCAGAACTTACTTTGAAGTCAAGAGAAACAACATTGCCGATAATTTCAAGTGCCAGAGAAGTGTGGAAAAGACTCAACAGCAAAGTTACTCGAATATGGGTCTAGTTCTTGATTCTACTACACTTGAAAACATAAAGAACACTCATATGAGCAGCCCAGATTTTGAAATACCCACAATCCAGAGCCAGGCATTAAACGTTGAGAAGGAAGTTGGATCTCCAAAGAAACATGAACATCTCATGGCTGATCCAACGAGCCTTTTGGTATTCATTTACCTCAGTATCGATGACCATGCATTTACAGAATACTTGAAGGATGTTGGCGTTGAAGCCACGTACATCGAAGATAAAGACAACGGGCATTCATTCCCAGAAATAATCATTGCATATCTTACCCTGGAATCCGTGAGCTCGAAAATAGCATTTATTCTGGCCGCCTACTTCTTTGCTTCTGAGTCTATTGACCAGACGTTCACGTCCAAGTTTTTGAAGCTTTACGATCACTTGTTCAGAACCGATAGAGAAATCACTCGCTTGGTATATCACATTGTCCGGCCGGTTTTGAATGAAAGCTTGATTAACAGTATAGACTTGGAAGTTATTAACACCATCTCTTGCATTCGGATTTCGGCAAATTGTGATCCTTATTCGTTGGAGCATTACAAAACATTGGCAAACCGTATTTTAGATGACAACAACGCTTCCATTATTCGCGATGTGCAAAAGATGAACATATCTACTCCTGTGGGTATAAGAAATGACCAAATCAAATTGGGAGAAGATATAAGAAGCCTACAGTTTATGGGCTACAAATCAGCATGTTTATATGCCGAAGGAGCAGGCTTGGGAGAATAAACACATGAAGCTCAAACAATAGAATGACATTAGACTCCATAGTAGTCATCATGACCTGACGATAGTTATATACTTATACGATTATACATGGAAACAAAGATTTACGTACATTACTTTTCTATAAACTAGTCAACCCTGACCTGTCGATTATATTAACTTATACGATTATATATGGAAATAAAGGTTTATGTACATTATTACTTTGAAGTGAAACTTGTATACTTTGGACGATTACTTTGAAAGGCAACTTGTACAGATTACTCTGAACGACTACTTTTTGAAGTGAAACTTGAGACTAGGCTGGTTTTCAAACTCTTTTCTTTTCAACCTGAAAAGTAACATGGTGGCTCTAGCATCTTCAATAGAAGAATGTGAGCCTTGTTGGATACTGATTTTGACAAAATGTTCGGTCAACTTTTTCAAGCTGGGCTGTTTACCTCCTGCTATCTCTTTGTATGGGGCAAACTTTGCTGTATCTCTGATCATGAGCTTCGGATGCGAGAGAAACAAGGCGTCCAAGTCGTTATTGACTGCATGTCCCACCAATATCTTGCCCTTTAAAAGATCGGCAACCTGCTTCTGAGCCACTTCGAATGAGACTGAATTGGCCATGTCTTTAGGTGTAACTCCACTGACCCATGTTCTCCAGTCAGTAACTGCTTCTTTGGGCTTTACGAAAGTGTTATAAATCACGAATCCATAGAAATTGACTATGGAGACTCGGGCCAATGCCGATTCTTTACCTTGATCTCCTATACCGACAAATTCACAATCCATGGATAGATACTTACCCGGTTGGGTTTTTCTGTGTTCTTTGGTTCGATCAGGAGTGTCTTGTGGTTCTCGTATGATATTCTCTTCCAGAATCTCATTGTCGTTGTTCCATAATGTAGCTTCTAATGGGCCGATGGTTCGTTCATTGGCTTTGGCGATGGCCTTGAGACTGGTGACGATATTTTTACCGGGAATGGCCAACTTTGGTTTGGAATTGAGTTTACCGGTGTTTGAAGGTTTAGAATTGAGTTTTTCGGTGCTCGTTGGTTTTGTCTTGGGCTTAGTTATCTTGCCTACCTTGCCTTTGGCATCTTTGGCGATGAGTTTTTCACTTTTGGATTTTCCAACTTTGCTGTTTTTCTTCTCGGCGGACTTGTCTGCAACAGGCTTGGACTTGTCCAACTTCTTGCTGAGGTTCTTCCAGTTCAGCGAAAGTGCCATGTCTATAATAATGTATCTAACGTATCTGGCTTCTCGCACCTCATCGCAAATTTCAGATGAGATGCGAAGTTGCAAAATACGAAGTTGCAAAATAAAGTTTCAAAATGAAGTTTCAAAATGAAGTTACAAAATACCGTGGTGGGATTAGAAGTTAAGCAGGATGAGGGGTGGATGGATAAGTAGGATAAGTAGAGTAAGTAGGAGTAATTGGGAAAGAATTAGGAATAAGTAGAGTGAAGTGGAGTTACTACGAGTTAAGTATAAAAGTAAGTGTTGATGGATATCTATTCTACAGTTTATATGTACCTGACATATCTAAACTACATCATAGAGTAAATCTGCAATACCCATTTGAGCTTGTCGATGATTTCCTGGCATTCCTCCACACTCATCGCTTCCAAATCGTATTTCTTTTTAATAGCCTCCTTGGAATTGTCCTGGTTTTTCTGGATCACTATCTTGAAGTGATTTGGGTTCTTTGAGTTTTTGTACTGCTTCAACTTGACGATTTGCGTGATGTGAAACGATGACGTCTTCATCATCAGCTCCTTGTAGTAGTTCGTGTAGTTATAGTGGTGAATATGATGGTGATGATGGTGGTGATTGTTGGTGTTGGAGTGGCCTTCGCTAGAATTGGTAAATGGATTCTCGCCGGGATTTTGCTTGAATACTATATCGTCGGTAGGCGTGAGGTGGATGTAGTCTCCATCCAATACCAAAAACTTTTCAATCTTGTTCAAAATGGTGGTTTTCTTTCTGAAAACCTTCCATTTGAAGTATATAGTGTTAAGATTGGTGGGCAACGAGGGGTTTTTTCCTGTCATTATGTCATTGAGATACTTATTTGAGTCGATCTTGTTGGTTTTGGTGGTAGTCTTGGACGGCCCAGTAGCTTGTGGTGTTGATTGGTCCTTTAGCGATAAGTGCTCGAATTTTTCCTCCAATTGTTTCTTGTCTGGTGTAATATTGGTGAATGTCGATTCAGACGGAGTTATATTGATCATTGAAGACTTGAAAGTCTCTTGGAATTGACGGATGATGTCGCCTGAAGGAACCAACATCAATACATTGCCTCCCAAGTCCTGGACTTTGTCATCCAACGATATCTCCTCCGTTTCGTTGAGAAGCAAGCTGGTGGTGGGCACTATTCTTTTGAAAGTGTACTTGAGAGGAAGGCCCTGCTTGACGCAAAACTCTTTTAGAACCTGACCGACAGTCCAGTTGGACAAGACTTCGAACTCTATAGCTTCATTGGGCTTTTTGGTGGTCATGATCCTTAAATTGACAAGCTCGTGTGCTTTGTCTGTCTTAATATCATTGGTTTCACCTTTTATTCTTCTCAGATACGCTGCTAGATTCAGTTTGACTTCTAGCGGAAGCGGAGTCTGGGCCTCGTTCTTGGCGATTTCAGACTCGCTGCTGATTTTGCACAAGGCGATTTCTTTGGAGCTGTTGTACGAAGCCAAGTCTCTTGTTCTGTCTAGAATCCCAAACGAACCGTAGTTTTCTCCGTCTTCGTCTACCAACTCGAATCTCCAGCAGTTGGGGTTCATAAACGAGACGTCCTCCAAAAAGTACTCAAACTCACCAAGTTTACTGAGCGTCAACAAAGTGTAGCCTATACAGTCCACTATAGCGAGTTTGGGATCCAATTTCAACTGTTTGATTGTCGGCGTACTGCTGGGAGGTATGAATATGCTGATACTGATACTGATGCTAAAATCAGACGAGAGGATTGCTGAATCAACGAACGAATAGTACGTTAATGGGTTGGTGTTGATGTTCTTGAAGCGGGACTTGATCAACGAGCTCAAGTTGGACGAGTCCTTGCTCTGGCTGTTCTGCACACTGAGATCGAACTTTGGGAACGAGAGCTGCTTTTTGGTGACCGGTCTACCAAGTGGATACAACAGCAGCTGTGACGGGACGTGCTTGAAGTTATTGTTGTATTTAGTCAAGCTGGGCTGCTGGTCAAACGAGGAGGCCCGTTTCTTGGTCCTACGTTTCTTGTCTATTTTGAACGAGCTGTTGGTGTTGTTGTTTCCGTAGGAATAGTTACTGTCGGCATAAGAAAGGATAGAGGAGTCCATGATGGAGTCGGTCTCGATATCAGTAAATGCTGAATCAGTAGAAGAAGCATCGTCTTCATATTCGTCGCTCTGGTAGTAAAACTCGTTCGATTCGCCCTCGTTTTCCGAATCGTCGTCATTTTCATTATTATCATCTGGGTTATTATGTTCATTTTTATTATCATTTGAAACGTAGTTCTTGACTACTTGGCCGTTCGAATCAACAGGCACACCAAAATCACTGTCTATGGTTATCACATCGCTGTTGTCATTCTTTGTCTCCCTTATCCTTCTGGACATTCTTTTCTCTTCGGTTTCGGTGATATCGCCGTCGTCGGTGATCTCGCCGTTGTTGACCTCTTCCTCTATCAATTCCAAGTTCTGCTCCAAACTAGGCCTGATAGTCAGCGTTTTTATCAGCCCATCACTGTCACTATCCGAGGTATCTTCTTCTTTACCCTTGGATTGAAACAATCGGGTCAACACAGGACCCTTGGATTTTTTGGCTTGTTTGCCAGAACTTGGTCGAATAGTCTTGGTGTATGAGAGCTCTGGTTTGTACTCGGCTTCCTTCTCGCCGTCTTGTAACACGTTCTGCGTATCGATATCTTCGTCGTAGTCCATTTCTTCCCCTCGCAGGTCGCCAAATTCATAGTCTTTGGATATAATACTTTGGGAGTCATCATGCTGAACTGATTCTTGGACTGATTCTTGGAAACTGATACGATCTGATTCTGCCAAGCTGATGGAATCTGTCGGTCCACTGGGATCTTTCGGATCGTGAAAACTGGCGTCTTTCGACTCAACACTTATGGAATCTTTCGGGTTTTCTATACTCTCTTTCTTCTTTTCGGGTCGCCTATGGTGCATTATCCTATTATGCGTACTATCATCTCTATTATAAACTGACTTCGGGACATGCCTGGCGAATGTAATTGGAGGCGAATCTGGAATCTCTAGCGTGGGGATCTTGTGGCTTTCACCTTCTATATCAATGCTCTTGATTATTCGCGTGGCATACTTGTCGTTGTCCGCTAGAACAACGTAAGACGTTCTCAATTGTGCAAACAAGTGGTCAACCTCGAACGGAAACGACATCCTGCCAGTGTTCTGCACTCTACTGTCTGCACTCTATGTCTACGCTACTGTCTGTCCCGCTTCGCTTCATGATCGTACGTCACGTGCGAAGCACGATCGGCTTCGGTGGGTCCCACGCCGTGTCGCTGGGGCAAACAGGCCGGGTTTGGCGGGGTTCCGGGCGGTTCGGGGGCAAGTTTGGGTTATTTGTGGACTCTGTTGGCAGAGCTACTTTCGCAGGTGCACTTACAGCTTTGTAATGGCCCATTCAAATGTTTGCAGCCTTTTAGCAACTTCCGAGCCGAAACAGGTCGCAAGTGATAACAAAACCAAAATGCTAACGTGACATAATCCTAACGTGACTATCGGACTAGCCGGAGAACCCCATTCTCCACATAGCGCTACTGTAGAGCCCAGAATCGTGGATATTCACAGTCCCACCACTGTTTCTCCCCACTATCCACCGAAATCATCTAACCACTCTATCTTCCCCACACTTTGTTAAGCAGTATATAGAGTCACGTGTCGTCTTGTCCGGGCTGAATATATCGAACCAATCTGGACAACTTTGCCATTACGCCCATCATCCAACACTCCTGAGTATAGTCTCCAGGATATACACCAAGTCACATAAAACCACCCACATAGCACGTTCATTGATTGAGCAATCTGCTAAAACTCACCCACCCATCACTATCCACAAACTCACAGGTCTCCTATTCTCTCTGTATCAAGTTGTCATCACCGAAACAGTTTTGCATTGACAATCGTCACCATCATCTCAATTCATACACTCACACATCGTTAGAAGTCAAAAACCATCACAAAACACAACAAAAATCACACCACAAATCAATTCTCCACCACAGTAGCAATACTACAGATCCATTTCTTCACTAGCAACCATCACAGCCTTTCCTTATACTAAAAATCATGACATCAAATAATCATCTCACGGATCTAGAAAGTGAGTTGGATAGCATATACAACAACTACCGCAGCAACTCCCGTGCCAGTAACGACACCCTCGACTCAGCAAAGAACCAAGCAGGTGCAAATGTTTATAGATTTAGAGAGAACTTATCACCGGTGCATATTTCGTCAAGATTATCGTCGATGCAAGACGAAGACGAGGTTAGAAGCGCCCCTTTGAGTCCTACTTCCAACTCGTCGTTTGATTTCAACAATATCAGAAACCACCCAGCTATGACCAACTCATCGCTCAACGTGTTGGTGGATTCCCAAAGTTTGATCTCTGAAATCAAGGATAATAAATCAGTGGATCCTCCTACAGCTACACCCCCATTGGAAGACGACTGGAACCAAAAGGGTGCTGCCGTCAAGACCGTATCCAACGGAGAATCAACCCAAGTCATCAGACGTAACGTCCAAGACTTCAAGTTTGGCAAATCGCTCGGTGAAGGTTCGTACTCCACCGTGGTGCTCGCTACCGATAAACACACCAAGAAGAACTATGCTTGCAAAATATTAGACAAAACACACATCATCAAGGAGAAAAAGGTCAAGTATGTCAATATCGAAAAGCATGCTCTCAACCGTTTGAGTAATCGAATGGGAATCATATCGCTCTATTTTACATTTCAGGATAAAGCGTCGTTGTACTTCGTTTTGGATTATGCGTCGAACGGAGAGTTGTTATCGTTGATCAAAAAGCACAACACCCTTAACGAAGACTGTGTCAGACATTTTGGGGCTCAGATCTTGGATGCTATCAAGTACATGCATGATAACGGTGTGATCCATAGAGATATCAAGCCAGAAAACATTTTGTTGGATCTGCAGATGAGAATCCAAATCACCGATTTTGGTACGGCCAGATTATTGGAAAAGAAAAACGACGAGAGTGAAGAGTATCCCTTGGATGTTAGAGCCAAGTCGTTCGTTGGGACCGCCGAATATGTTTCTCCTGAATTGTTGGAAAGTAAGTATTGTGGTAAACCAGGTGACATCTGGGCATTTGGGTGTATCATATATCAAATGATTGCCGGTAAGCCACCATTTAAAGCCACCAACGAGTATTTGACCTTTCAAAAGATCACCAAGTTACAGTATGCATTCAGCGCTGGATTCCCTACAATCATCAGAGACTTAATTAAGCAGATCTTGGTGTTGCAGCCGTCCAAAAGAGCCACCATTCCCAAGATCCAAAAACACTACTTTTTCCAATCGGTCGATTTCAACGATCAGGAAGCCATTTGGGAAACCACTCCACCGGATATTGGGCCTTATAAAATGACGGCAAAGTCGATGCTCAAGGTCCCAGAGCTCACCAAATCAGTTTCACAGCAAAACATAGTTAAGAAACCTGCCAAAAAGCCTGCTAGAGCTGAAATCAAGCGGTCTTCGAGTGAAGGTGGCAATCCTCAGGGCAAATCAATGAATCCTGCAAGTGTAGCAGCATTTGTATTGAACAAACAAAACCCATCGGAAGGAAGCTTGAGCAGTGAATCACAGAATGAAGAAGCTGCTGTATCAAGAAGACCCTCGACTCCAGATTATATTCCAGGAACCAACATATTGAGACCTACCATCAACAGCCGTGCATCGTTCCGGTCTTCGTCCGCCACCAAAAAGACCCCCAAGAAGAGAGTTTTGGATGTAGCTCCACTTTCGTCGGTAGAATTGGCATGGGGTGAATACTTGAAGCATCCGGACGAAAGAATCATCAAGGTCGGGCCTGTGAATGTGTATCGAGACAATACCGAAGCATTTGAAAGAAGAAACAAAGGCCTTTTACACAATTCGCCGTTGGGAATGGCCAACAAAATGCAGGGTGTCAGAAGCTCGGCTAGTATGTTATCACAAGTAGTGAACGGATCCAGCACAGGACTCCGGGGCTCTGGAGTATCTTCGAGCAACGCTCTGGAACCAGAGGATGAGAACAATGCTATCATCAACTACTTTGAAATTGAGGAAGTTGAAAGCTCTCCTGCCCCTGTTTCTCCTGATGAAACAACTGCGGATTCTAGCGAAACGGATAAGAATTCTGGAAGCAAGTACAGTACTTCTGCATTGCTCAAAAAGTTGAGAATTACCCACGATAAGAAGGATACACAGAATGATGCCAACTCTGCCAATTCTGTCGTAGAACGCAAACATCCTTTGGAAAAGACCAGAACGTGTACTTTGGTAATCACTACCCACGGAAGAGCCCTTATATTTTTAAGAACTGAAAGAGACAGCAGCACTCGCTTAATCAGCGAAATTAAGCTCAAGTATCCGTTCATTCAGTTCAAGGAGTTGATCAGTTCGGGAGGAAAGTTCCAGAAAATCCTCCCCAACGTTGGCGTATTTGTGATTGAGTCGATAGAAACCGCTTTTGTATTTGAAGTTGAAAAGTACGACGTAAACCAATGGACCGAAGGATTGGCCAAGGCCAAACTCAACCAAATCGAGCGTGCCAAGAACAACGAACCGAGACCAGGCAGTGCTAGTAATCCTAGTCTGGCTGGTTATCTGCCAAAACTACAGGATTCGCCGGCTTTTACTCTGAAACCATCGCATCGTAGAAGTGTAAGCAATGGACCAGAAGAGAAAGTCGTCCATGCCCACGATAGAGTATCGAGTGCACCATCGACTCCGGTTCAGCGCTCAGAAGCTGAAGGTAAACCGCTGCATATGATGGCTGCGAAACTTCGAAACAAAACTTCTGTGCGTCGAAAACCGCCACCAATCAGCTCTTCGAGTGGTCTCAACATGTCTACAGGACTCGGGCCTGAGTCAAACGGTGCTGGAAATGGAGTGCAAGCAGCCGTCTTGGCCGTTTCCAACAGCCCTGTTTCTTATGTGCAGCACAGGCAGTCTAGTTTCACCAAAGAAGACAGACAAAAGTACCGCGGGCCCATCACGGTTCATTCTAAGAACACCCACGGAAACGTCACCCCTCAAAACTCCAAGCTTCTCTCCAGAAGTCAACGAACCAAGTAGTTAAATATACATGATTTTTTGCACCCAATCTCTGTAGTCACGTTACTGCTGCATGTCAGCTGAGTTGCTGCAACACATCAGCTGATGTTCGGTTGGGCACCGGCTCACGCGCGCCAAAAAGCAGTCACGGACTCACGTGTTGTAGTCCTCATACTGGTCTGTGGCCCAGGACTCCCAGCAAGCCGCACTCGCCTATTATGGCGCAACTTACCCGGCCATGTATGTTTGTGTAACTAAAATTTTCACTCAGTGTGAGCCCGATGGGAGGTCCCAAGACCGGTGGACTTTGATCAAAAGTGTTTATAAAATTTTTCAGAAGAACTCGAGATTTATCTACTAGTACAAGACATACAAAATGGCTAAGTTCATTAAATCAGGAAAAGTTGGTATGTATCAATGATGGAATAAGAAGAGGATGTAGTTGGGTAACCAGCTAAGACGATTTGGAAAGTTCAAGAAAGTTGAAAGTTGAAAGATTTCAAGATTCCAGCAATATCACACGATGAAAATGTAGAAGGAAATGATACAACAGCACTTCAAGAATACAACAGAGATATCCAATATACCACCGAAAGACTCAAAGAGTTGTATGGAGAAACCTAGAAAGAGAAGAGTCCATGTTGAGATGACCCCAAAATTTTCATCCTCAGATCCAAATTGAACCCTACTAACAATCTAGCTATTGTCGTTCGTGGCCGTTTCGCCGGTAAGAAGGTTGTCATCGTCAAGCCTCACGATGAAGGTACCAAGTCTCACCCATTCCCACATGCCATCGTCGTTGGTGTCGAAAGAAACCCATTGAAGGTTTCCAAGAACCAAAGTGAAAAGAAGATTGCTAAGAGAACCAAGGTCAAGCCTTTCGTCAAATTAGTCAACTACAACCACTTAATGCCAACCAGATACTCCTTAGATGTTGAATCTTTCAAGAGCGCTGTCACCACTGAAGCTTTGGAAGAACCATCTCAAAGAGAAGAAGCCAAGAAGGTTGTTAAGAAGGCTTTGGAAGAAAAGCACCAAGCTGGTAAGAACAAGTGGTTCTTCCAAAAATTACACTTCTAAACGTTGTTTAATCTTTTCTGCATGGGTAATAAACAATTTACGATAACTTCGGGTCTGAAGGAGACCTCGTGTATACTCTGTAATAAACATCTTATCATAAGCACAGTAGACTAGAGTAGGTTGGGAGTGAAAAGTTTGGCGGGTCATTGGTCACGTGACACGATGCCACTGCGTCGCTCCGATAAAAAAGGAAAGCCGTTGGTGAGTCAGGAGAAGACCAAGCTAACATGTCTTTAGAGGAAGGTGTCAAGAAGATCGAAATCAATGCGTCCGCCGAACAGGTGGTCACTCCCTGGGATGTGGAGGGTGCTGTTGTGGACGGAGAGGCACAAGGAATCGACTACAACAAGTTGATCAAGCAGTTTGGTACCAGAGCCATTCTGGCCGAGACGCTTACCCGTTTTACTGAGGTCACTGGCCACACACCACACCCGTTCTTGAGAAGAGGGGTTTTCTTTTCAGAGAGAGACCTTGGCCGTATCTTGACCTTGTACGAGTCGGGCAAGCCCTTCTTCCTCTACACAGGTAGAGGCCCCTCCTCCAACTCGATGCACTTGGGTCACATGATTCCGTTCATGTTCACCAAGTGGTTGCAAGATGTGTTTGACGTGCCGTTGGTGATTGAGTTGACCGACGACGAAAAGTTCTTGTTCAAGCCCAAGTTGACCATTGACGACGTCAAGGGGTTCGCTAAGGACAATGCCAAGGACATCATTGCTGTGGGGTTCAATCCTGAAAACACATTTATTTTTTCCGATTTGGAGTACATGAGTGGGGCTTTTTACGAAAATGTGGTGAGAACGTCGCGTCAAATCACCACATCTACAGCCAAGTCTGTTTTTGGGTTCAAGGATTCCGACTGTATTGGTAAGGTGCATTTTGCCAGTGTGCAGATTGCCACTGCCTTCCCCTCATCGTTCCCGGACGTTTTGGGATTGCCAGACAAGACACCATGTTTGATTCCTTGTGCCATTGACCAAGATCCGTACTTCAGAGTGTGTAGAGATGTAGCGGAGAAATTGAAGTTCTCCAAACCGTCGTTGATCCATGCCAAGTTCTTCCCTGCGTTGCAAGGAGCCACCACCAAGATGTCGGCCTCCAACACCACTTCATCCATCTTTATGACCGATACTCAAAAGGAGATCAAGAACAAGATCAACAAGCATGCATTTTCGGGAGGTCAGAACACCGTCGAGGAACACAGAGCTTTGGGTGGTAACCCCGACGTCGATGTGGCGTACCAGTACTTGTCGTTTTTCCTTGATGATGACGTCAAGTTGCAGGAGCTCTACGATGGTTACAAGAAGGGAGAGATTTTGTCGGGAGAAATGAAGAAGGAGTGTATTGAGGTTGTGCAGAAGTTTGTGCAAGACTACCAGGAGAGAAGATCGAAGGTGGACCAGGCCACGCTTGAAAGCTTTATGAAGCCCCACAAGCTTGTGTATGGAAACAAGGAAAGATTAGTTGCTGTTAAGGAGGAACAGAAATAGAAGATAAGAGAAGATAAGACTAGACTAGTCGAAGCTAGACTGGACATACTATATATAAAGAATATAAAGACTTGTCGTAACTGACTGTTGCATGCAGCTGCAGGCGCGGTAGGAGATTGTTAGGTTGTGCGAATTTGCAGCAGAATGCGATTCACACAAATTGTACACAACGCTTTAGACATATTAATACTGTTGTACTTTTATTCTCATGTACTAATCTTTTATGTGTACTAATCTTTTATATGTACTAATCTTTTCCATTACTATTTATATTCTATGCTTTGCTATTATTGCAATATCTTGCTGATATTACCCATCACAAACATAAGCTTGTCGAAATCGGCGTCTTCCGGTACGTCGCCCCGCCCAAACCACCGCGATCCAATTGACAAAACGGTATCTTTGGGGTTGGCAGACCCCGCGATGATCTTGCCTATTTGGGCAGCGACAATCTGCACCTTGAGGTTGCTGTGATTGCCTACAATAAGTCGGGGCTCCACCAGGGTATCGTCGCTTTCGAGATTGATGGTGGCCTGGTGGTTGATGAATGTTTTCGACGACACTGGCAACTCGAATGTGGTGTCCATCGCCCCGTTGATTTGCACGTTCACGATATACTTTTCGGCCAATTCGATCTTGTGGAAGAAGAACTCTGTCTCGGGATCATTTGCGTAGGTGGCCGTGAACGAGGTGCTGAACCCTGTGGGATCCTTGTGTATAGACATGGTGGTTGCAAGAGAAGTGGTGGAAAGGATTTTGTCGCGTGACGAGTCATGCGAGTCATTTATGGTGCCGAGGGCGGATGAAAGCCACCCCACAAAACAATACCGATCGGAGGCCGACCCGTAGACAGCGACCGCAGTGGCTACAGTGGCCATGGAGCCCAAGACACTACGTAGACCCCATAGACACACCCAGCAGACAGCGCTGCCCATCGTGGGCCACCGGGCGCCATGACCAGTAGTTATGACGTATTTAGTAAGCATAAAAAGTTCGTTACGTAACACCATTACATGCCATTACAAATGGTTGACACATGAGGCCAGTTACGTCGATTCCCCATCGGGTCGACGTGGCGCAACACTATATAATAATACGTGCAGATGCAGCACCGTGTAGTTTCTTGCATCATTTAGTTTTTTCCATCTAGTTTTCACAGTACACTTTAATATTTTCAAGCTCATTTTTTCAGCAATAATCAACTACTCAACACACCAATGACCGTATTCCACGACACAACCGAAGCAATTGAAGCGTTCAAGAACGGTGAGTTCTTGATCGTCATGGACGACGAAGACCGTGAGAACGAAGGTGACTTGATCATCGCCGCAGAAAAGATCACCCAGGAAAAGATGGCCTTTTTGATCAGGTACTCGTCGGGTTACGTCTGTGTGCCGGTATCGACCGAAAGAGCCGACGAGCTCGACTTGCAGCCCATGATCAAAGACAGAACTGACAGACACGGTACCGCATACACCGTCACCTGTGATGTGAGTGAAGGTACCACCACCGGTATATCTGCGCACGACAGAGCGCTCACTGCCAATGCGTTGGCCAACCCCAGCTCCAAACCAGTAGACTTTATAAAGCCAGGCCATGTTTTGCCACTTAGGGCTGTGCCTGGGTTGTTGAAACAGAGAAGAGGCCACACTGAAGCCAGTGTGCAGTTGTGTGAGTTGGCAGGTTTGCAGCCGGCAGCCGTGATCTGTGAGTTGGTCAGAGACCTGGATGGTTTGATGCAACGTTTGGACGACTGTGTGGAGTTTTCCAAGACCCATGGAATAAAGATTATTACCATTGAGCAGTTGGTGAAGCACCTTGGTTAACAAAATTTCGAGACTAATGTGCTAATGTACTTATGTACTAACGTACTAAATAATGTACTAATAATGTACTGAATAATGTACTGACTAATGTACTAATAATGTACTGAATAATGTACTGACTAATGTACTAGATAATGTACTAAATAATGTACTGGTACTAGCCAATTTATTTAAAAGTATTTGAGTAGTAGAGAAATACTAGTATACTTAGTAGATGATGTACTTGGCAGATCCGGTATTGAGTGTAGTACTTCCTGATTTCTTATTGAGTCTGTTATTATTAGGCTCCTTTGCGTATCCGTAATTCTTTCGTAGCTAACATTCCCATGCCGTCTTCATACCCCCAATAAGTTAATAGCAATTTGCACCAGTCTCTACCTTGTTAGTTTAGAGATTACATTTGTTCTACTCGACTTATTAAATAATTTATTTATTAGTTATCAGACTATTTTTCTGTATTTATATAACTTTGTTACGGTGATTGACGAGTTCTTTGGTTTATAAGTATTACTTATCTATACACTATCTGTGCATATTCGTCATCAACTACCACTGTGCTCGCCAATGTTACTTCAACATCAACTGCGCTCTTCTCTTTCCACTCACCTCATCCTTCACAGAACGAACATCCACCTTGACTTTGTCAAACACCGCCACCACTCTCTCCACTCCGTTGAAGTCCTTGAACTTCAACTCATAGGTGTCCTCATTGAAAACCGCCGTGGCCACATCTCCAAGCATCTCAAGCTTGATCAACCCCTCAACTCCAAACTTAGGCACCAACACCACGATACCGTTGTTAAAACACTTGATGATGTATCCCTCGTGTTCGGCCTCGTTGTTTCTCATCACCTGTCCCACATAATACTCGATACTGGCTCTGCCGGCAAACTGCGCATTACGATGACGTCTGTTGATGTTCCTCACAATGAGCTCCATCTTGTTCTTGTCACGATGGCTCAAGTCCAAGTTCTCGTACCCAATGGCACCAGCCAACTGTCTGTGGGCCACAATATCACAGTACCTTCTGATAGGCGACGTGAAATGGGTATAGATGTCGACTGCAAGACCATAATGCCTGAACTCAGGGTACCCGTAAGAACCTGCTGGAAAGTACTCGGCAGCCATCATGCATCGGGTGGACATGATTCTGAGCAATGTGTTGAAGTATGGATCTTTTTCGTCCACACATCTGTCCAACGAGTCGGCCAATGCCTTGGAAGACTCCAAAGACACCGCCATTCCCGGCTTCCTCGCACTCAACATATCGTTGAGAGCCTCGAAATTGGTCGATGGTGGTGGGGCGTGTCTTCTTAACATGGCTGTTTGAGGATACGAGTCGTAGATCTTGCGGGCCACTGAAATGTTGGCAAACAACATGAACTCTTCAACCAACGAATTGGTTTCCAACAACTTCTTGATTTCCACTTCACCAGGGTCACTGGTTTCACTATCCATGTGGACCTTGACTTCGGGCGAGGCCAAATTCAATGCACCAGCATCGATTCTCTTCTGCTTGAGTTTCTTTGACAATTTAAGCAAGATTCTCATGGATTTGGTCAACTCGTCTTGCTGAGAAGGATCGTCGATTCTCAACTGCGCCCGCTCGTACGAAAATGCCTCTCTGGACTTGATGATCGACTTCATGTACTTGACATCGACCACCGTGGCATTGCTGTCGAGCTCCCAGATCACCGAGAACGCAAATCTGTCGACATATGGCTTCAATGAACACAAGTTGGTACCTAACAACATCGGCAACATATCGATTCTTTTGTCTACCAAGTACACCGACGTACCTCTGGCAGCACCTTCTTGGTCCAATGCTGTTCCTGCCTTCACGAAATGGGTCACGTCGGCAATATGAACACCGACTTCGTAATTACCATTGTCCAACTGCTTAGCGTGCAACGCATCATCGATATCCACACAGTTGGGGGGATCAATAGAGCACACAAGCTTGTCACGAAGATCAACTCTTTTGGCCAATTGAGGGTCTGAAGTGTTGGTAACATCAGGAACAACCCAGTTGGAACCTTCTTGCGGTAAACAGTCCAACACGTTCTTGGAAAATGGTCGGTACTCCACGTCATGCTCCAACAATAACGCTTCCGTTTCGGCCTCGGCACTTTCCACCTCTCCCAATGCTCTCACAAAGTGCCCGTTGGGGTACCTAGAGTTGGACGGCCACGAGTCCACCACCACCACGATTCTTTGGCCCAACAACTCGCGAGCTTTTCTGGTTCTGATCCTAATCTTGGGCAACACCTTGTCCATTAAAATAACAAAGCAGTTCTTGGATGCATTGCCGGTGTCGTCTTCAGACACAGAAGTAGGCGCAATTTGTCCCACGTAGTATCTCCATGATCTTCTGACAATTCCAACCACCTTGGCAGTAGGCTGGAGTCTGTGGTCGTCCGATACCTGCGACGTGGCCTTGACGGCCTCTTGGGCCAACAAAATACGCTCTTTATCTGAAACTATACCAGAACCGGTCTCCTCCTCTTCCTCGGCATTGTCGTTGGCTCCAATATTGCTTTCTTCAATAATAGTATGCGACGGCTCGGCCCATTTGTCTTTGGGCAACAACTCGACAATAACAGAGTCTCCGTTGAATCCACGGTTCAAGAACTTGGTTCCGGTAATAAGAAGCGGTTTCTTGAATGCTGGCGTCTGCACTGTACCTTGCAAAAAGTTGTAGGTTGAAATGTTTAATACACCTTGGTACAAGGTTCCGTTCTTGACACCTGCCATGATTCTGGAACTGGTGTAGTATTCGGGGTATGTAGTTTCGTTGCGTCCACTAGCTGTGCCAAAATTGGTAGACTCGTTCGGAATCAAGTCTCTCAAGTCATCGGCATTGTTCAAGTCTTCAATGTACTCTATCAACGACCTGGCATCGATCCCTTCTTCTGCTGCTTTACTGCGATTATCTGAATCGTTACATACAAAAATGACCTTGATTTTTTCTTTGGTGTCCTTCAAATGCTCAGTGTACCACGAAACGGCCTTTCTAATAGCCCTGTCGTTTCTATCATTGATGCTTTCGTTACGTTCACGGTTCACGTAACTGGACTCGTTGTATTCGTTATGGAAAACCACAAATCTCTTATCTTCCGACTTGACGAGCCCCCTGATTCTTTGGTAGATAGGATACGACCGGTTTTTTACCTCTTCCAACACTGTTTGCGGGATAATCACATCGTAGAAGCAATCGACGTTTTCCAACAAATCGATCGCATGCAAAATGATATTGGTATCTACCACAATGTAATGCTTGTCTCCAGACTTGGTTTTACCAGGTGACTCGCTCAAAATTGCCTTGGGAAGGTTTCCTTGTGCATCTGGCTTCATTATATCATGACACTTGTTACAGGCGGCTGAGTAACACGGAATATCATTTCTCAAGTAGTGCTCTCTGACCACTTTTAATGCACCTCCGTTTCTCGACCTCACAAATACCTTGGACGTGACGGTAAGTCCACTCGACAACCTTTTCCTTTGTCCTATCATTGGTATTATACTATTAGCTATTGGAAGAGTTTGAAATCATCGCATCTCAATTTTCAGGACAAATGGTGTCCTGCACACAAGTGGGTGCAAATATCACGACGCTGGACCTCACCTATCCTATGTGCTCACTACACGGAGCCTCTAGCAGTACCGTGCAGGTATACCCTGTCGGCTACTGGCAAATACGTAGGGCTTGATCTCGAAAATAAGCAATTTGACTTCCAACTATAAACAGTATGAACCTAGATAGACAAGGTATGGGGTCTCAATGTAGCCTCTTCGTCGGGCACTGGTACGGGGCCCGCAGACTCTTTTGACTCTTGTATGGACTCGTGCACATCTAATGTGGAAACACTGAACCCCGACTTGACGTACACCTGTGTGCTTTTGGCCTTGGCAAAAACTGGTGCGTAGGAAGAAGTATTCACACTGCTTTGGGTACATGGCAGACCGCCCGGAACACCGGGAACACTGATGCTACTACCAGGTAGACTCACCGAAACTTCAGCTGGCTCGACAATAGACTCGGAAATCTCCTCTGCATCTCCTTTCTCGTCTGCGCTCTTCGTACTTCCTTTTCCCTTGGAAATCATGTCTTCGAAACTCTGGGGACTACGGGTCTTTTGTGATCGGTACGACTGTTCTTGATGCATGTCAATATGACTTTCTGTATCTTCCTTGATACTAATCGGGTTCTTGGGGGTAGGATATAGCGAGTCCAAGTATGCCGAATTGGAAGCTATTGCTTCTTTGGGAGCTTTTCTAAAGTAGCCTATTGACTTTCGCTCGTAAACGCCCTTCAAGAATCTTCTAAAGCGGTCTCTTTTTCGAACAACCTGAACACTTTCTTTCGCATAGACCACCCCCACCGCTTCCTTGTTGATATCATCCTCTTCTTTGACAATATCGACACCTTTTTTCAGAATAATTGAAGAAACCCTCCAAATTGCATTGGAGTACCTTTTTCCGTAATTGGGATCGCAAATACGCTCAGAGCTCAAAGTTCTGATGGTATGTGCCTGCAACATCATTGACATGTATATGGCTGCAAAAGAGGGCCTCTGCAAAAACAGGTTCACAGACAGGCCGCAGATCACGTGTCAGACAAACCATTTGCACGCGCCAAACAAACGTGACGCGCGTCCAATGAAAATTCTTCCCGTTCACTGTTCCGGAAACAAAACGATTTCAGTTCAACATACACCGCTAAATCTATACTATACCACACAGTACAATGGGTTCTGCTTACACTATTCTTGGTAGATCTGTTCCAGCACATCAATTAGCTATTGCTACCTTGAGTGCTGTCGTTTTCATCGCTGCTCCTAAGCCATGGGGACCAGCTGCTCCAAAGCACCCAGCTATCAATGCCAGTTCTCCTGAAGAAGAAAAGTTCATCAAGTCATGGTTAGAAAAGAACGCTCCAGCTGCTGAAAAGCACTAAGCTAGAAACTATTGCTCGGTACAACGACTACAAGACTCCCGTTTCAACGACCAAGGCTTATTAGTTCACAACCTTTCTCCAATTTTACGATGCATCCGGCTATGGCTTCATGCTGGAATGATATCGATCCAAAAGTAGCCTAAAAGTATACAGAAACACATTTTATATACATATCGAACGACTACTCATATGGTACTTCTGCTTCTCCATGCTGAGTGATTGAATGAATCAGCAGGGGGTGCTAGAGACCTTACTTTTTATACAACTTCATTCAAATATAAATGTAGACTCATAATTCCAATTGTAGTCCTTGGTTCTTCTGGCCCATGGTTCTTTATGGCATGGTTCTTCTGGCCCATTCTTTATGGCCCATGTCTATGCATTTTTGGCTGGGGTCCAAATCCGGGTAACACCGTTTATCTAGCGAGAGACATCAAAAAATCTCCGATGAGATGCATTGAAAAATCCACCCTCCAGAGAAACGATAGTAGAACAAGCAGGATGTCAGCCATTTACAAAGCGTTACAAAGCAAGTCCAGTAAGGAGACTTCTGAAAAAGCCAAGCACATAAATAGACAACGTCTTTTGGTGATATCATCCAGAGGTGTTACTTATAGACATCGTCACTTAATATCGGATTTATTGGCCCTTTTACCACATGCCAGAAAGGAACCCAAATTCGACTCCAAAAAGAACTTATACCAATTAAACGAAGTTGCTGAGTTATACAACTGTAACAACATTTTCTTTTTCGAGTCCAGAAAGCATCAAGATTTATATTTATGGCTTACCAAACCACCCAACGGACCTACTTTGAAGTTCCACATCCAAAACTTGCATACTTTAGACGAGCTCAATTTCACCGGTAACTGTCTTAAAGGATCCAGACCTATTTTGAGTTTCGACAAAGCTTTTATGGAAAATGACCATTTCAAGTTGATGAAGGAGCTTTTCATCCACTCGTTTGGAGTGCCACCAAATGCCAGAAAGTCCAAGCCGTTTATTGACCATGTGATGACCTTTTCCATTGTCGACAACAAGATCTGGATTAGAAACTATCAAATCAACGAGACCCTTGATGTCAAGGATGCCGAAAACAACGAAATCAACCCTGAAGAATTAAACTTGGTGGAAATCGGACCAAGATTCGTGTTGACCTTGATCACCATTTTGGAGGGATCTTTCGGAGGCCCAAAGATTTACGAAAACAAGGAATACGTTTCTCCTAACTTTGCCAGAGCCCAAATGAAGCAACAGGCTGCCGAACAAGCTAGAGCTAGAGCCGAGGCTGCAGCAGACAGAAAGATTAAGAAGAGAAATCAAATCTTGAAGGCTGATCCTTTGTCGAACGATGCCTTGTTCAAGGAGTAGGTATGTATCATAGTAATAAGCATAGAAAATTAAGTGAATGTAAAAAGTGTAGTCATGCTGTAATATACCTGAGCTACGATTAAAGGAAAATTAAGTGATTTAGTTGAAAATCATCGGAACTCCTACAAGTAATCACAACCACTGCTACGTATAATTGAGACTTTTGGTACCTTTTCTGAATATCTAGCGAAAAATGCGAATATTCTTGATTAAATGTACTTGATGGATGCGAGAAACAAGTCCAGGAGTAATACTAGATACTGTGCTGCTCTGCTGTCACTTTGTCCCTAATTTCATTACAACAAACATACTTCTCAGCCATGCACTGAATTGGTTGCATTGGAATTATTATTTTCATTCTATTTTTACCCGTCTATTTTAAACTTCAGCCTTTAGTCATTTAACCCGATTCGGCACTTCAGCCACCATGTCCTCTCTGATATAGACGCGACGCGAGCCATACCTGAAAGTCATGGACTGCAATCAACTGTGCTCTAGGAGCAACAGGGCCAGCTCCTCTGCGTTGTCCTCCCCTCTGCCACCTCCCTACCCTCTCTTCCTCTCCCTGCAGCTTTCACTGCCCCGTCACGTGACCACATACCTCTTCAGCCACCAAACCTTTACATCGCCAGACACTGTTGATCCACCCCTTTCTTCCTTGCTGCCTCTTTCTCCTTCATCTTCTTGGCCATGTTTCCGCCGTACGACTCTAGGAACAGGGAAAAACCCAACTTGAGAAACCAGTTCATGTCCAACACCAACCCAAACGATAGTCCCTACGAACCGTATGGCACCCACCAGAACGATGAAATTTACTCACAGGACGACTTTGAGTTCGGATCTCCTCCAAATGGACCAACTAACAAACAACTACCATCCCCACCAAACACAAATGCAAACAAAAACGGCAATACTTTGAACACCAATAAAGAGATGCCTCTTCGCCCCAACGAGTACGAGAACCACGAGAATGGAAACTTTGCTGAAACCCCACTTATGAACCCATTTCAAACCTCCTTCGACTCTTCATATGACCCCCCACTGAACCGTATTGGTTCCAGCTACAAAAAAGGACCAGGCTTTCCTTCACAGACCAATATCGAGACCCACGACTATACCAACTTCAACGAATATCCCCTTCTAGACTTTCCCACAAAACCACAGCCACCGTTGCCGTCGCCGTCGCCTCCTTTAGTCGACGAATATCAACGACAGCGTATCAATGAAAAGAATAGGCTCAGACAGCTCCGCCGTAAGCCCCGGTTTCACTACACCAAGCTTCCGTACGTTACCATGCTCTGCACACTTATTCAAGTCATTGTGTTTATAGTCGAGCTTGCTAAGATGGCCAGTCTTACTGGCTCAGCTTTTCAGACCAAGCCGTACTTCAACCCCATGTTGGGTCCTTCGACTTACTTGTTGATCAATATGGGTGCCAGATACGTCCCGTGTATGCACCAGATGGCTTCCATCACTAACGATACAACCATCCAGTTCCCATGCCCAAATTCTACTTCTGTAGATACCAATGTGTGCTCATTGCCTGAACTCTGTGGCTTGTCGGGAATTCCACTCGTGGACGATCTGTACGTGCCTCACCAATGGTACCGGATATTCGTGCCCATCTTTCTTCACGCGGGCTTCTTGCACATTCTTTTCAACTTGTTGCTTCAGGTCACCATGGGATCCACTATTGAGCGCAGTATCGGCTTCATCAAGTATTTTTTGATTTACATTTTGAGTGGAATATCAGGGTTTCTTTTGGGTGCAAACTTCTCTCCTGATGGTATCGCGTCTACTGGAGCATCGGGTGCACTATTTGGCATCATGGCCACCAATTTGCTCATGTTTGCATACTGTGGACGTAAAAACACCAATCTTTATGGCACCAAACACTATGCCCTCTTTATCTGTATCATGATTGCAGAAATCATAGTTTCACTCGTGCTAGGATTATTGCCCGGTCTTGATAACTTTAGTCATATTGGAGGCTTTGCTATGGGCTTGCTCATGTCGCTCTTACTCCTACCAGACCCTTCATTTGTCTATATCGACGGCATCATCACCTATACTGCCACCGAAATCAGTACTTGGCAACAAGGACTCAGCAATTGGAATCCCATGCACAGTTTCGACGACAAAATCCCGGCCCGTTTCTATGCATGGTGTGGTGTTAGGGTAGTAGCATTTGCACTCATAATCGTCTACTTTGTTACCCTCGCAAAGAACTTCTTCAATGGTAAATTGAACGATCCTGATAACAACCACTGCAAATGGTGCAAGTACATAAACTGTATTCCTGTGAATGGATGGTGTGATATAGGCGAGGTGACTGTCCTGACCTCCCAGGCTGGTTCAAGTACTGCCAAAGTGTCGTCGTCGTCGTCGTCGTCGTCATCAACTCCCACCACTTCCTCCACATCCACGTCGTCAATACCGTCTAGTATAGAAAATAACGGAGGGTTTGGGAAAAGAAAAAGAAGATACTTGAAAAATGTTGAGCTGAGTATCCACGAAACATTCAAACCTTCCCCATCTGCATCGTCCAACCGCCAAGTCTCATCTGATACCTTTGTTCAGCAGCAATCGGTAGGCATGGGCTTCTACGTCATTCTAGCATTATTTACCTTTTCGTTTTTGAAGAAGAAATTAAGTCAGCATAAATAGAAATTATACCACAAACTATACCATAAAATACACATAGCACATACGATATATGCCACGGTAAACTGCCTACCTGCCATGGTACTGCCATAGTATAATTTTGTCACGTGACATTCGATCTCGTACTTGAAAGATTGAAAATTTTCTCCAGATAGTAACAACAGGGTAAACATGTTTGCAAGTCGTATAGCCACCAGAAGAATACATAGCATAAGGCTGTTCAGTACCACCCAGCCAAGATCGTTTCTCAATCTTTTCGGAAAGAAAGATGCCAAAAAGAGAGAGGATATAATAAAGAACCAAGATGATTTTGAGTCCGATCCTGAAAGTAAGATTGTTATATTGAACCAAGAAAACTCGCCAGATTACAAGCCGTTTGAAGTCGCAACAGACATGGCTGATTTCAAAGTAAACCAATGGAAAAACATCAAGGTGCTGAAGCAAGACATTGAAAGTACTTACGACACCACCAAATTGGTTGAAAGCATTAACCAAACATACAACCAATTAAAGGGCGAAGCTATCACCAGCAACAACTACAGCAGCATCGACTTGCATGATTTATCTTTTAGATTCGAGTTTGCCAAGGCTTTACAAAAGAATCTTGGCTTTGACTTGAACGACTATACCTTGACCAAAGCCCACACATTGGAAGACTTGTACGAAAGTTTGAACACTGTGATTCAAACCAGATGGGTCAGTGAAAGAAACCCTAACGGAATTGTTTTGAAATCACAAGATTTCACTGCTGGCAACATCTACTTGAATGAAGAACGTAGCCAATCTGAGCAACAAGAAGAATTGAAGAGACTTGCCGAACAAGCCAGAGAAGCATCTGCTTAACCATAGATCTGTCAATAAGAAACCTTGTATATAGATAGAGTACACCCATTTAGGATATAATTGTTGTAGCCAAGAAGAAGTTCGTTACTTCTTAGCTTTTCCCCACGGTTACTAGCGGGGGCGGAGGAGCCAAGTTATCGAGGATATCTGGAGCAGGATTATTTTTCCACTTAGGATGGTGGTTTGTTTGAGGCTCCAGGCTGGTAGCTTTCCAGTAGCTCCACTTTACGAGGACTCGAACAATCGACATGAACTTGAAGTCGGGCCATAGGGTATCGACAAACTCGATAGTGCAGTTGGTGTTGCACTGCCAAAGCATGAAATCGCTCAATCTATGGTGGCCGCTAGTTCTAATCAAGATATCCAACTGAGGAGCGTCTGGCCCTAGATACATGTTATTGACCAAAGTCTGCATGGTTATATCATGGTCAGGTATACCCAAGGTCTTTTTGATAGCACAAGTGATGTCATCTCTAGATGTGTAGGGAAAGCATATGTTGAGGTAACCTTTGGGGTTTGGTGTGCTTGTTTTCTGTTCCACGTACTCCAAATCAGACAAGATATCGGGAGGGATCAATGAGCGGTTGCCCAAAATACGAATCACTATACTTTTTTGTTGTGTAAAAGAGTCTTCGTTTTCTGAAAGGTACTGGAGCTTTTCTCGAAGCATGGTAAACAACGTATCGACTTCTTTTTGGGGGCGGTTAAAGTTTTCGATCGAGAACGCATAGATCGTCACTTGGCTGATGCCTACCCTGTAGCAAGCATCCAACACTGAGATCAAGGAAGTGGCGCCAGCGTAATGTCCGTCTTTGAGTTCCATGTGCTTACTTTCTGCGTACCTTCTGTTACCATCCATGATAAGTGCTATGTGTTGAGGCATGGGGCCTGTTTTCAAGACTGAGACCACCATATCCTTGACCATGGTCATGAAGTAGTCAAAGAAGGGCATAGAGCCTAATATATTCATAATAAGGTATAAGAATAGAAAGAAAAGAGAATAAATGAGAATCAAAAATGGCTGCAAGTTTTACAGAATTCTTGCAGCCAAAAAGAGCGCATATAAGAGCGGATATTTTTAACGAGGCAATTGGCTGCAGCTGCAGTACTTTTCTGAGTTGCCTATTCTTTAGGTGTATATAATCTGGTAATAATATGGTAATAATCTGGCAATAATCTGGTAATTATTTTGTTTTATTAGTCTATTTTAGTCTATCTTATCTATTTCAAGTTGACTGAACGAACAACCGACTTGACCTCTTTCTTTTTCCGTTCTGCCACCTTTGCTTCCTCGATCTTATTAAGATACCCCATGTAGACCACCACTTCTGCCACCAAGACCAAGAGGGCGAAGAACAAACAGAGCAACACCCGGTACGAATCCTTGAGCTGCCACGAGGTCTCGGTCCAGTACCAGATAGCATACGCCACGCTACATACACTGATCAAGATATTTACAATAGTGGTGACTTGGTTCTTGAGCTGCTTGTGAGCCTGGGCCGGCGTCAACTCCTCCTTGGATGGTTCATACAACGTTTGGTGCTGCGGGGTAGGTGTGATGAGTTTCTGGTACTCGGATTCCTTGGCTTGCAAACGGAGTTTTTCCATCGATTTGAGAAACTCCGCGGTTTTGGGCCGGGGCGGTTCGGTATAATTCGGCAATTTGATGGTGGTGAGCTTGATTAGTTCGAGGTAGCTTGGCGTGGGCCTGTACGCTCGGTACAACTGTGCCAAGTTTGTATGGGATATGTATGGCTGGGACGTGAGTGTCTGGGCCATAGAGGCTTCCAGCACCGAGTCCCGTATAGCATCTGCTAGCTTGGGGGTCATGTGGAAAAGTGTCATGACTGTGTGGGGCTTGTCTGGAGATTGTCTGGAGTTGTGTGGGAATTGCAATGGGCTGACTATTAATGCTCGTTTCGAAACCGTTTTAGGAAACGTCTCCAGGATCCGACACGCGCGTCAAGACAACCAAGCCCCAGTGCTTATCAATGGAGCAAATGCCAGAAGAAAGTGGCCAAAGGAGAGTAGTGCTATTCTACGACATCTTGACTACCTATCAAGTCTTTGATATACTTTTCTCTGGTTAGCCTGATTCTCGGGTACGGTGTTTACATATTCCCAAAATAGTGGTGATCCACAGAAAAAAAAACTAGCCAAGATAACAAAGTCCAACCAAACCAAACCTCGTACTCTTCAGGAAAGGGTGCAGCGGATAATGTCGTCATTAAAACACGCCAGAAAGAGCAATAGCTCAGTGTCAGCATCATCAGGTGCTGCTTCTGCTGCCAATTCTGCTGCTGAGGTATCTGAATCAAGACGCAGACAGACCAAGCGAGACGACGCCATTAGGAGACGCATTGAAAACGATTTGAGCAAGAAGAAGAAAGGTGGGGCCCGCACCTCGAGAAACAGAAAGGCCACGCCAGGAACCGTGCTTTCGCTCAAACCATCCGACCCCATCATCTGCAAGACCACGTCTACGGTGTACGAGGTGTCGCAATTGATGACTGCCAAGAGAGAAAACTGTATATTGGTGGTTAATGAAGAAGGCGAGCTTTTGGGGATTTTCACCGCTAAGGACTTGGCTTTCCGGATCGTGGGCTCAGGATTGAATGCCAACCTGGTGACCATTGACCAGATCATGACCCCCAACCCCATGTGTGCCAATGCCCAAACACCGGCGTCCGAGGCTTTGACCCTCATGGTCGAGAAGGGATTCAGGCACTTGCCGGTATTGGACGACAACAACCAAATCGTGGGGGTGTTGGATATCACCAAGTGCTACGCGCAGCAGATGGAAAAGCTCGAGAGAATGCATGCGTCATCCAAGAAATTGTACGAGGCATTAGACTCGGTCCACACGGAAATGGGCAGTGCGGCGCAACAGCCGTTGCAGATCTACCAGTACTTTGAAAACTTGAAGAACAAGATGAACGGCCCCACTTTGGATAACGTGTTGGACATGTCCACGGTTCCCGTGTACACCAATGTCAAGGCGTCCGTGTACGATGCCACGGTGTTGATGAAGGAAAACAGAACCACTGCGGTTTTGGTCAAGGACAACAGCGATGATGTCACCGGGATTTTTACCTCCAAAGATGTGGTGTTGCGGGTTATCGCTGCGGGGCTCGACCCCAAAAAATGCTCCATCGTAAGGGTGATGACCCCGCAACCAGATGTGGCCAAGGTGACGTTGCCAATTCAACAGGCATTGAGACAGATGTTCGAAGGCCACTACTTGAACTTGCCCGTAGTAGGCGAAGACAACGATATCATTGGAATTGTCGATGTGTTGAAACTCACGTATGCCACGTTGAACCAAATCAAGCAACTCGAAGCCTCTGACAACGAGGTTTCAAGCTCGCAAGATCCTGCATCCCACCAAGAGGGCCCGGCTTGGAACAAGTTTTGGACTTCGATCGACAACGACGACTCCGACTCGGTCCACTCAGACTCTATCACCGGTAGCGCCCCCGACGTGACTCCGTCGGAGTTCCAGTCATTCAACGTAGATATCAAGCCATCCGACTCGGTATCGTACGTGGAATCAGCCCGCGAATCAGCCAGAACTGCGCGCGTTGTAGAAAAAGACGAGGAGCCGGCGTATACGTTCAAATTCAAGTCCTTGGCCATTGAAGGCAGAGTGCATCGTGTCCAGGTAAAACCCAGCGAGGGGTTTGCGCGGTTAGTCGAGTTGATGGACGAAAAATTGCATCCCAAGGACTATGTGATTTTGAACGTGGCACCCCCAGGAGAAGACACTGAACGCGAAAGGTACGCCATTAGTTATATTGACGACGAAGGCGATGTGGTATCGATCACGTCAGACAACGACTTGACGGAGTGTGTTGAGATCAACAAGCGGCTTGGTAACGACAAGGCCGATCTTTACATCCACAACCCGCATGAGCCCGCACCCATTGACACTGCCAGCCACGAAAAGCGCAAGAGAAGACAGCAGGCAGGTGATCTTATTGAGGGGATACCCAACGCAGTGCTCATTCCCGGTGCGTTGGCAGTATTGGCCAGCACTGTAGTGTTTGTGTTTGCAATGAACCGCAGTAGATAAGCAATAAATAGATGCCAGTTTAAATAAAAAAATAAGCAAATAATTAAAGAAGGAATGTTTAGGTAATCGATTTTTTGCAGCCAAAAAGAGCGCACAATTTTTTCGAGAAAAATATCAGATACTGTCCTAGTTTTCAGGGCCCTGGGTGGCGAAATAACGGCTGAATGGAAGGCTCATTGATTCAGCAGCTGATCCAAACGTCTTGTACAGGCCAATCTTGCTTGGTCTGCAAATAATCTAAAAATTAACTATAAAAGCGAAAAAATAATACGATAGGATATACACTCAGTGCAAGTAAGGTGAACGGTCTAACTAGCATCACTCTGAACCAAAACTTACTTAATATGACCCGTTTCGATTAAACTCTAGGTAATAACCCACTGTATAATAAAGAGAATGAAACGTGACAGTCACCGTAATTATCCCTACGGTTTCAATTAATTAGCAAGTATTAATTCTTATACAGTATACTTTTAATATTTCAGATCCAAGAATAACACCAGCGCTCACCACCGCACCACATTTTCAATATAACAAAGTTTCAAAGCTGTAGAGATACAGTGGTACACTGTTACACACAATCTATATTGAGCCTATCAAATACAAGAAGTACCAAGTGATACAATTAGTAACTGATATTCATAAAGAATCTTTCTCTCACCATGTTATGCTATAGTAGATCTTGATTTTATCTATATTTTTTATCCATATTTTTTGGCTCTTATTAATGTAAATTTATGTGGGGATCAATTGATAATACTAATCTAAGCACTAAATCTATTTTAATCTCCTTGCCCTGCTTCTCACTTTATTCCAATCCTCGCAACTAACTATTTTAATCGCAACTTCTCTCGCTGTCGCTCGTTCAGTTACATTCAGCTACCTCGTTCAGTTACTTATTTATTCTCTCGCTAACTTCTCTCGCTATCGCTCGTTCAGTTAGCTCGTTCAGTTATATACTATTTACACTAACGCTTGACCCAGGTAGGACTCTTTCTGGCCTTAACCTTACCAGGCTTCTTTCTCTCCACCACTCTGCTATCACTGGTCATCAAGCCAGCCTTCTTGAGTCTAGGCTTGAGCAACGGGTTGAAAACAGTCAAGGCCTTGGCTACAGCATACATAACGGCCTCAACCTGCCCAGAAACACCTCCTCCAGAAACAGTGGCAAAAATGTTGTAGCTACCTTCTTGGCCCACCACTTGGAACGGATACGCCAACTTGAGACGGTCGGTGTCACGTGGGAAATACTCGACGATCGGTCTTCCATTGACCAACACTTGGCCGTCTCCCTTGACCAAATAGACTTCGGCACGTGATGCCTTTCTCTTGGCTTTGCCGTGGGCTCTTCCGAATTCGTCGAGGGTCTTGACCTTGGCTGCAAACGCAACCGAGTCTCTGGCGTTGTTTCTATACTTGTCCAAGACGTCGCTGACCTCACGTGGCATCAACTGGGCGTCGATACTTCTTAAACGATGCAACGCTTGCGTCAACTCTTTGAAATGTAACGCTTTTAATCTGGTGCCACTTTGTGTCCTCTCCTTGTAGGTCTCGAACGAAATGTATTTGGTAGCGCGGAGCTCGGCATCGCCCAAAACTCGGGTGGGTAAGTTGATGTACTTTCTTATTATGGCATTGAGTTCGTTCAAGTTTTCTTCGTGTTCGGGGTTGCCTCCGAAGAAAGTCTTCAACTTGGGCACAACTCTAAGTCTGTCGGCCTCGGCCTCGTATAATCCTCCCAATGTCACATCTCTGCGTATGCTGATGCGGGCCTGCTTTATTCTTTGTTTCAATCCTTCGGGCACAGGCACTCTGCTTTGTTCTTGGTTGCACATCTGGGTGCTGGAAAGCATTCTGGTTGCTCTCAAGCTGCCAAATACGCTTCCGCTAATCCCTTTAGGGACCGCAACGATTCTGAACGCCATTAGTGTGTTGGAAGTTGAGTCGAGGTTGAAAAATTTATCAACGTAAATGCTGAGGGTGTCACGTGTATAAATACACGTGACAAATACCAATCTCCATTGATTGATCTACATACACCATACACAACTAATAAGCCATCTTCTTCTATTTCATACATTTCCATAATTAATTGAATTCATGAACATTTGTAGAATTTCATTTGAGTGCCAAGATACTAGAGTCAATCACTTTCAATAATTGCATACATTTCAATAGAGATGAGTTTTTCAGTACATGATTTGTATAATAATTTTTACTATATCTAGCAATGTATATTAGTAAACGCAACAATCAAAAAAAGCTAAGTATGCTTCACCAATCTTGATCAAATATGAAGATTTAATTTCTGGTTATTTCCCCATTTTTCATTTATGTCTACTTTTTCAAAACAAATGGAGGGATTGATTCTAGAATTACTGAATAAAAATGACAGGTTTAGAGAGATTCTATGAATCCGACCGAAGGATAAAGAAACGATCCAATAAATATTCAACCAATCCAAGAAAAGAAACGAACTACAATTATTTACTCCTTTTCACTTGGTAAGAATGCTGATACTGATACCATTACAATATTACAATACCCACGTAAAATTTTGCACCCAAAAAATTTCAATTATTAGATCTACTTGTATAATATTACAGACTACTTTGGTACTGATACTACATACTATAATACAGATTACTCATCGGGCTGAGCTAACAAGCCGGCAATAGCATGAGGTTTGTGGTTGTGGGTGGGCTCGGAGTTATTGAGAATATCATGGAGCTTATTCAGGCGCTGAGGAGCCGGCTCGACCTTTACTGGACTGGCATTTATAGGATTAGCCTTCACAGGACTGGCTTCGGAGTTCAAGAGACTCATAATGGACGATCTCTGGGCCGGTTTCACCTCTGGTTTTTCTTTTTCTGGGTGAGAATCGCTGGATTCGCTCAAAAGCGAGCTGATAGAAGGCCCCATTTTACCTGCTTTGCCGTGCTGGAACGTTCCCATCGGAACATTTGGTTCTGACGGGGTTTGCGGTCTTGTTGCTGTTTCTATATCGTCCAGCTTGGTACTGAGTACGGCTGCAAATTTGGCCTCGAGCCTAGCATCGGCAGCCTGGGCAATCCCAAGCCACCCGTTCTTGTCAGCATTGCGCTGGAAGTAGTTGCGAACCATTGTGGCCGTTTTGGTGGTCAACTTGTCTGCAATAGTGGTCCACTTGGTGCCGTGTTCCAGGAGTAATTCAGGAAACATGTTGGCTTCTATGATGCTCCAGTAGCTGGATATGGTTTTGCGACGTTCCTTGGTATCGTCATAGAGCCCTCTAGCGTCGCCTTCGCCACTTTCACCTACTTCTGGCTCGTTCAATTCTTTAGATTCCTTGAAACTAGGTTCTGTAGGTTCGATTTGAGCCACTTGCTTCACTGGAACTGCTGGCACTTCTGAGGCTGCAGCAGCAACTACTTCTGCTGGCGGCTCCAAAGTTTTTGCCACGACCGAAACTTCTCTTACCAGGGGAGCCTCTGAACGTTTAGGCTCCACTGGCTTAATTTCATTTACTTCTGCTGGTTTAATTTGGTTTACTTCCAGGAGTTGTGGTTCAATTATGTCCAGTTGTGGCTTTATTTCCTTTAGTTCCTGGGGTTTTATTTCATTGAGTTCCTGGGGTTTTATTTCGTTTAGTTCCCGAGGTTTTACTTCGTTTAATCCCTGGGTGTTTATTTCATTTTGGGGAAGTTCTTTTGGCTCATTTCCCTGAAGTTCTTGTTCTTTTAATTCTATCTCATCGTCACCAGTACCCACCAATGGAGAACTGTCAACACCGTCCTTACTCTTTTTGCGCAGCTTCTTCTTGGGGCCATTATCCCCTGCCTCCGGCTTCTTTCCCTCAAACACAGGTGCTGCAGCTCTCTTACGACGCCCAGTATCAGTAAAAAGCTCTTCGTTATTTTCTGGACCCGCCAATTCTTTTTCCAAAAGCTCTAGTTGAGGTCCATTCTCGTCACTGGGTGTGACCAATGGAGTTTGTGTTTGTGACGTAGCTCTGGATCTAGCAGTTTTCCCACGACGTCCGGCCTTTTTGGAAAGCTTCTTTTTATGCTGTGCCAACAACTGCTTGTAATTGACCGCTTTTTTGGTTCTATAATAGTATAAAACACAGTCTTGGGCGGTTCTTAAGCCTCCCATATGTCTGGAAATAGCCCCAAACCTCTTGGGGTAGTAGCAGAAACCTTCACAGAACAACTCGTGCTCTTTGGCAGAGAAATTGTTGTTGAAATCAGTGTGAACTCTACTGGCCCATTCAGATTTGTCGGTTACAATGTTGTTTGAGTCCATAAACTTGACGTTGTTGAGTTCTATTGGGTCCAAAATCAAGTCTGGAATGGTTGCAGCCACTCTTTCGGCACGTACCAATGGATCCTGCTCGTCTTCTTTGCCCAAAGACTGCAAGATTTCTTGGAATTCGGCCTCGGTAGTCACCAAATCGCCGTGTCTTCTGTTACGACGGTTGGAATTGGCACTTCCTGGCGGTCCATTTGATCCGTTGGTTTCAGGAGAGCTAGCTATATCTGCAAGCCTTTGCTTCTTGTTGTCACTGGAATCGATTTCACGTCTCATTTCATCGTCAGGTGGGTGTAATATCCGAAGTTGTTGATCGATAAGTAACCGTTCTTCTTCCCATTGCTTGAACCCTTGGGAATACTGTTTCTGGAGCAATTTACGTTTGTTTTTTATTGCTGTTCTGTCTTGCTTCATACGCTCCACGATTCTATCCTTAATTTTGGTGAAATTGGAAAAGTTGGTGGTAAAGAAGGAATATTCGTAGAGGTTGGAAATCGGCTCGGCAAGCGAGTATTTCATGTAAACGCCATTTTCTTTGATGTTTTCTGCTTTGAACTCGGCTTCAAGCTGTTTGAGCGATGTCTCCATAAAGTTTAATGGGTTGGTACATCCATCGACATAACATATTTCGTTCGAAACATCCACTTTAGCGTAATTGGGAACAACCTTATCTGATATCTTATCCTTATCATGTATGTTTTCATTTTCTAGATTATTTTGTTCATGCTCAAGCTCATTGTCAATTTCATGGTCATTTTCACGATCATTGCCATTGCCATGATCATTGGTACGTTCATTATCATGTTCATGTTCATTCTCATTCTCATTCTCATTCTCATGTTCTAAGTCGTCTTCATAGTGGTTTTCATGGCTCTTTACATCATCTTTATCCTCTTCATCCGAGTTTTGGTATTCCAAAAACTCTTTATCTCGAGTCTCTGTCTTGGGATCTTCTGGCTCAGCACTGAAGTTTCGAGACCGGGAATCTTTACGATTGGGGTACCTATCCACACGGCCGTAAGAGAACGAGTCTCTGGACGAAGGATAATACGTATCACCATTACGTTTACTACCACTATTCATGAGTGCAGAAGATCCGCCTCGTGCTCTATCTTTTGAGTATCGTACTGAATTGGAAAGTGATCCTCTGCTGCCCGATATGGGTATCTTATTGGCATTGTACGATGACGATACTGCTCCTTTCCACTTCCCAGCAGATGGTTCACTGGCACTATACGCATCATACCTGTCTTTTCTATACTCGGATGAAGTAGAAGAAGAAGAGGGTGGAGGTCCCGATGCAGAGAGTGTTCTTGAATAGACTGGTTTGTTGGATGAAGAAAGACGCGAGTCTCCGCCTGTGCCTTTGAGTCTGTCGGACCTCCATCCGTCACTTCTTGAGTTGTAGTAATTGGCTGAAGCTGGTGGGTCGTTTGATTTGGTTGACGTTTGGCCAGAAAAGGCATTGTAGCTGCCATAACTGGGATAATATGAGCCATACGAAGACACCTTCAGAGAGTAGTCATTGATATACAGTCGGTTGTCTCGTACATTGGGACCGGAACTGGAGCCACTGGCGGCACCACTGGCGGCACCACCTGAAGATGGAGCTTTGTAAGCACGGCTCTGTCCATTAGCGCCGGAATTCGGCGTCTCCTTGGGTGGCACTCCGCTCTTATAGTCTCTACGGGATGTATTGGGGGAATAAAAGTTCTTTCTTCGAGACTTTCCATACTCGGTATACTCACTTCTATCGTTATATCTGCCAGAAGAGGGTCCCCGCGACCCAGAAGACATTGTTGTGGATGAGTCTTATTAATAGCTGGCAATTAGTTATTGATGTAATTGATATGTTACAGTACAAAACGGCGTTCTATCCATAAGCACGATTGTATGGTGATGGAGAGTCGACTGGATGATTAAAATCTGATGGAATTTGCACTTTTCCTGGTTGTATGATGATGCTGGTTGATGGTGGCTTCATGTTTTACTTATCTGTGGGTTGGTAAATTTTTTCCGACTGCATGCAGGAAGGGACACACTAAAAAACACACTACACTATAAAACACTATTAGCATTACTATAACATTATAAACACTATTACAGCGCAACTATAAATCACCTTTCAACACTTCATTACTGCAGCTACTGCAGCGACCAACTATTGATCCACTTCTATTTACTTTGTCTATCCTCTGATGATCTTTTTTTACTTACCTTGACTTCTATCCTCTTCTACTTTTACTTTAACCTATTCAAGCTGTAAGCTGTACTTGTATCATCCAGAGAATATCGAGTTGTAAAATGATTAGTGCGGCTGTTCTCAATCCCGCTCAACAGCATGCGAGCGTGGCTCGAAAATTAAAGTGACCTAGACTCACTATAGTCTTCGAACCTGCTGCTTCTCAGCACGTTCACATCAAATTATCTCTATAATCAATGTATTATTAGATCCTAGTTCTCGCTACGTTTTGCCCGAATGCATTCTCTAGCTCATAAACTAGCATGAGCAATAGGATAAAATACTGTTGGTTTTATGGAGCAAATTGTTCAGCTATACTTGCTATGTTGCTATTTATTTGGTCTGCTATTTAAATTGGAAATGTTTAAAATAATCGATTTACTATTTATACAGACAGACCACCACCGTTGCAGGTTCCGTCAAGTGGGTCCTGCTTGTTAGATATGGCTGCAACGATAGAATGGTACGCTATAAAGGAGCGCGAGTTTTTGGGTGCAAAAAAAGTGTGAGGAGAATAGAGATAAAGGACAGACCAGGAAATGTTGGGGTATTGCAAGTAGAGGAATGGGAATTGCGAGGACAGTGATTTGATAGAGAGGACAGTGTAGGAATTTAAGAAGAACGGAAAGAAGTCATTGTTATTAGTAGGCTATACTGTTCAAGTACTTGAATTTATACTATTCGTCTCTGTTGATGCTCTTAGTACTACACTTGCTTAGTCTTCTGGTCTTATTATTACTATATTACTTATCATTATACATTATCATTATCATACACCCAAAATGGTCTTCAAAACACCCATTTCTCCTATAGATTTAACTAGATCATCATAGGGAACATTGGTTTTGATCAATTTGTTGCCGAGGTCCGCACCCGCGGCCTTCAACCCTCTTTTTTCTCCGATAGTCACCACAGAAGCCGACTCGAGAGCAGATATAATCTCCCAGAACTCGCCTCTTTTTAACACCCCCATCAACTTTTCAACCGCAGATTGTTTTACATAATATTCATACAAAGAATTGACAGTGATGTCGCCACTTTCTTGGCCCTGGTACCGAAACAAACAGCACAAAACCACTTTTTGCAACAAATTCAAGTTGGTCACTCGCGTGTGGCTAAACGACGCCAAACACACGCGTGCCACATGCGGAATCAGCACCTTGGGGCAGTTGGAAGGCGTGAGTGACTCCAAATCAACATTGCTCTGACGAACCAGTTCTTCTACCGCTTCGATGCTCTTGTAGGCAAGGTCAAACGCCTTACGAAGGTCTCCTGTCACGCTGGCGGCTTTTTTGCAGCATAATTGGATGGCTGCGGGGTGAAATACGGGAATTTCGCACGCGCGGTTTTCCTCGTTCTCCTTGTCTTCTTGGTCGTGCAACGACATCAATCTGGCAACCACCACGGCCTTGATCTGGTCAAACGTGTAGGGAAGAAATGGCAAGGCCTGGGGATGGAGGCCGTTACGTTTCAAACGCGGCAAGAACTTGTCGGTGAGATCCAAGGCGTTGGAAACTCCTATCAATATCAAACTGGCGGAGGTGTTTACCTTGGAAGATGCCATTTGAAACAAGTCAAATAGAATCTGCTGGTCGCGCGTGATGAGCGAGTCCATTTCGTCCAACACCACCACGACCGAACTAAAGTTGTTGCCAATTTGTTCTTGGTGGTCCAAGAGCGACTTGAGGTCGGCACACGTCTTTTTTCTGGTGTACGATATGGAAATGCGCCCGGCGATGTGGCTGTAAATTTCATGGAAAATGTGTTCTGGGGCCAGGATGGCCATGCAATTGATTTTGACCAACTTGGCGGTGTGGGGGCCGATTTTGACGTCCAGGTCGGCGGGGTTGAAGATGTTGGAGGAAGTGGCGTGGGAGACGCGCAATTCGCGGAATGTCGCGTTGATTTGCGCGGTTTTGCCGGTACCTGGAGGGCCTGAGATGTAGAGACTGGCGGGGGTGTTGGAGGCGATGTTGTCGTGTATGAACAGGCGAAGACTCTTGGCTTCCGACTCTCTGCTGACCAACACCGATGCAGTTTTCGAACCTCTTTGGAACAATGACTTTGCCCTGGTGTAGACAGATGACTTGGTCTGGGAGGGAGTAGCGAAAAGACGAGTGGGAGACGCGGTGGAGGGACTCGAAAGTTGCTTCTGTTTTTTGGTAGGGGACGACGAGGGAGTGATGTTGGAGATGTCCCGTATTCTTTTGAGTGGAGATGTTCGTACCATTTTGCTTATAGAAGAATAATTGAATGAAAGAAAGAGTGGATATAGGTATAATATATATCAAATTAGATCATTATATATTTTATTATAGAGGCATCGGTTGACGCGTCTCATTTAACCCAAAAGGGAAGAGGCTGGCCGGCGCGGTCGCGGTCGCAGGGATAAAACAATATCGAGGGTAACGAAGGTACAAACAACAAATGGTACATATGACGAATTGAACAAATAGCAAACGATTGAATTAGGTGGTGTAGACAGATGGTTATTCTCTTTCTCGTAAGATGCGGGCCAAGGTCTCGTTCTTGCGGACGGCCATGTACATGTCCAGGGGCGAAATGGTAGTGCGGCCGGCGTGGTGCGCGAACAGTTCGAGATCTTCGCCGAGACCAACGAGCTGGTTGAACACCAACTCGACGAGGGTAGCCACGAATGTAGGCGAGGCATCGACGTGGAGCGGGACCTGTTCCTCGACCATGCGAGCGACCTGGAGATAGACTGCTGCTTTGAGGTGTGATTCGGACATGCTGGGCGAGCGAAATAGAAGAAAATAGCGAAATAGAAATAAAATGTGCGAGCACAGAGAATGAGAGCACAGAGAATGAGACCACAGAGAGAATGAGTTACGAGTGAGCGTTGCGAGAGAGAAAAATAGAAAAGACTATCAATAAAGATCAGAAAAATAGAAGAAATAGAAAAACAATAGTGATAGAATGAATAGAATTGATAGTAGATGAGTAATAGAATTAATAGTAAAATAGTGAATAGTGAAGGTGGATAGTGGATAGTGAATAGTGAAAGGTGGATAGTGAATAGTGAAAGGTGGATAGAGAACATTGCAATAGTGAATAGTAGATAGTGCATAGTGAAGGGATAGAGAACATTGCATAGTAAAGTGGATAGTGGAGTGTCAAGTATAGTAGACATTAGTACCCATCTTGTTTTGTCTATTCTCACCATTTAGTCGCGGTACATACTCGCTACTGCGTGCAACGGCCGCTGCATTGTCGTTACTGCGCCAGCACAATCCGCCCCTGTTGACCAGAGCCGCCCTAAACCTTCTCCCCTACAACCACAGTCTATGCCTCTCTCCATACTTCTCTCCATACTTCCTATACTCCCATCCTTCTTTCTCCCATACTCCCCTACTTCCCCTACCATCTTTTCCCCGTCTTCCCCACCCGCACTCCGCTCTCCCCGTAGCGCTCGCCTGGCCACGGGCCGACGCTCACGGCAAATTGCACTAATTACCATCTTCTCCACAACTTCTATTCTTTGCATTCCACCAACCATCACCACAACACATCAATACACCGGCCTTACTGACATCGCCATCACTTTGCTGACCTCACTAACCCTACCATCACTTCACTGACCTCGCTGTGTGTTTCCTGTCACCCTCCTTTAGTTTCTTCACTCTCTTCTTTTCAGATGTCGGTTGCCCCTAAAACTAGAAAGGGCCTTTCGTATGTCTTGGGCGATAACAACGACCACGCAAACCATATCTTGCCCATCAACGCCATCCAATACTCTGCTGGAAAGGTGTATACTGCTGGCCGGGACGGTACCGTCAAGGTGTGGTCCAATGGTTTAGACGCCAACTACAATGACTACTCCACCACCAGCAATATCCACAGTAGTAGCAACGACCATGATACCAGCTCATTTCAAGATATAGACGAGCGTATTTTGATGCTTGAAACGTCCATTGCGTCCAACCCGATTCCCTACAAAACTCCCACTAATGACTACAACTACTCAATTATCAACAGCCACAACATCCATTTCGACTGGATAAACGATATAAAACTCATCAACAACAACACCAGCCTTGCGTCGTGCTCTCTGGACCTCTCTATCAAGCTCATGGACGTTTCCAGCGACTCCCACGACGCTCCGGCCATCCACAAGTTCCCCAATTACCACACTGACTACATCAAGAAACTTTCCTACAACACCGGCCACAACCAGATCATCAGTGGAGGTCTCGACGGAAAGATCATAATATGGGACTTGGCGTCGCTCAAACCGTCGCGTCAGCTAGCCAACACCACCACCTCGACCTCCAACACGTCCATTTATTCTCTTTCTAACAACCTGGCAAACTTGATAAGTACTGGCGGATGCAGCAATACGGTCAATCTCTTTGATAAACGTGCCCAAAAAGCGTTTGTACGGCAACTTATTGGCCACCAAGACAACGTCCGGTGCTTGCTAATGAACGACAACTTCATACTCAGTGGCTCCTCTGACTCGTCTATCAAGTTGTGGGATTTGCGTACGTTCAAGGTGTACAAGACTTTTGATGTGCACGATTATCCCGTATGGTCACTTACCTCGGATGACTTTTCAGTCTTTTATTCGGGAGATAAGGGTGGTAATATCGTAAAAACAGACATGAGCTACCTCCACCAGTTCCATCAGCACCACCATCCAGATTTCGACACATTCACGTCGCTTGACCACTCGATATTGGACGAAAAGTTGGGTGTGCTGATGTTGGTGGCTCAGGCAGACTCGCCAATTCTTGCTTTGAGTCACGCCAATGATCAGATCTTGTCGTCAAACTATACTTCTTTGGATGGTCACCGTATTCCTGATCTCGACAATATTTCTCGGTATCAGTACCTTCGTGCTAGCTTAGACCATTCCACCAACCACAACGAAGAAGGCACTGCTCCTACCAGCACCAACGAAGATATGAACTCGGAATTTTATGACATTGTTAGCCATTTATCGGTCGATACTAATGATTTGCACTCGACCTTTTCCCAGCAATTATTCGACGATTCCAACGAATCAGACTACCAGGATGACGAGGTATATGCCTCGATGTTTTTGGACGTAAACGGCGGAGCGTCTCGTGAGTTTGTCAACATGCACAAAATCAATGAAGAATCTACCAATCCGTTTGAAAAAGAGGACTTTATCGACAAAACACCGGTAGAAATCTTGTTAAATGCCATATCCCAAAGCCAAATAAGCCTTATTCCGTACAATACCAATCCTACCACGCTGTTCAGTATAGTACCAAAGAGTATTATAGCCAAACGGTTCCTCAACAACAAGAGACAGATAATGGTCATGTACTTGAACGGAGACATCACCATATGGGACGTGCTAATATGCAAAGAAATCAAGTCGTTTCCGTACACCGGATGTACTCTTATAGGCGAATCACGAGAAGAGAGACTCAAAGAGATGGACGCTATCTATAACCAGCTCCAAACCGACCAGATCCTCAATAACTGGTGCGAGGCCGAGATAAAGGCCGGAAAATTACTTGTAACCATCAAAGAATCGTCGTTTATGAATGTAGAGATTTACTACGACGAACTCATTGAAAACTACCCTTTCACATCGTTGGACCATCCTGATAATGCAGCTGTAAAGCAGGTACCACGGCTCAAATCAACCAAAGACGACCGGTTCTATATCGGTTCCATTCTTGTCAATTCGCTTTTAAACCAGTTCACACGGTACGAATGGGAGTTTGATGCAAAATTGAGAGAAGAATTGCTCCAGTTGCGGAAATCTGGCAAAAACTTGAATGGAACAGAAGAAACACCAGCTGCGGACAGTTCTATATCTTCCAACATGCGGCGTCTCAAGAACTTTGGCCGCAAGTCGTCCAAATCCAATGTTTCTTCTATCGATAGTCCGGTCGTTTCTGCCAATACCAGCATCGTGGACTACTCCGAAACCCCTATATGTGACATTCTTCGTTTGGACTGTGATAACGAGAACTCTATCATGAAGCTACTTCAGGCAAACAAAAAGGTTTACTGGGAAAAATACTGTCTTGCAACATATAATCCTTCTAAAGGCAAGGTAGTTGACTCGCTTATGCAAGCTGACCAGATCGATCTCACTTTATTGGACTTAGAAACTGCACCAGACGAAGACAGACAGTATCAGCCTATCATCAAACTGTCGCACTTTCCTCCCGACTTGTTAATCACTATTTTTGAGTATTCACCCGATTTGGGCAACTACAGAGACTTGTGCAGCTTCCAGTTTGAAGATATCTTGAATATCAATAATGCTAGCGATGCATTTATCCGTAACCTCCGTGTACAGTTGCCCCGGTGGATCGGTACGTCCATCTTGTACAACAAATGGCCGCAAAAAGAATCGCCCAAAATCGCATTCCAGCTTTTGGAGTGTGACTATTCTACGCTAGAACCCAACCAGAAGATTGGAGGCAGAAGCCAGCGTAAAATTAAAAAACTTCCTGTATTAGAAAGCTCTATCAAACTCACGTCACACAACATGTTGAGAGTCAGCAAGATCCTCTCTTATTTGACAGAAAAGTTTGACTCCAAGACGTCTGAAATGAGAGATAAAAAACTTGTGCCTTCTGACTGGTTGGTGCTTGATTGCAAGGGCCAGCAGCTTTCCAATGATATGACGTTGCAGACCATCAAGACTAATATATGGAAGAACTCTTCTGATATCGAGTTGCGGTTCAGGCGAAAGTTTGACAATTAGAGCATAAGTAGTATGAAAATAGAAATGAAGAATGAAATAATCACAGGAAAAAAGTGACCAATTACAGTAGAAGTAAGAGTACAACTGTAATGGTTAGTATTAGTGAATCAAGTAAATCAAATTGAAAGTGGTGATACAATGTAGAGTCTAATTGAAAAGTGGCGATACAAAGTAGAGTCTAGGGAAAAGTAGTTTAAATAAAGAATAAAAATGCAGAGTATTACAAAAAGAAAAGTTGGAAGAGTAATTGGATGGCGTGGAAAATAGAGAACCGCAACTTCAGCTAAACCACAACATGACCTCTGCACACCCTATTCAGACCGCAGTGTGGTAATAGAGTTGATAACCAGTATATAGTCTGATAGCCTACTGATACGGCGATCACGTGACCGATACCTTGAAATTTTTGTCGATGAGAAGAACGATGAAAACAGGATATACCAGATAGCAGAACACACACAATGGAAGACGCCGACAGAACCATATCCCGCTTGTTCAGATCGTTCAAGACGATCAAGGAGATGGTCAAGGACAGAGTAAGTACGGCACCCTAACCAAATCCAGTCCATTACTAACCAGCAGGGGTACTACATCACACAACAGGAAATCGACATGTCCTTGGACGAGTTCAGAGCCAAGATTTGTGACAGTATGGGAACACCACAGAGAAAGTTGATGTGTTTCCAAGCCAACCCCACCCCCGAATCGTTGAATAAGTTCCCCGACTTGGGCTCTTTATGGGTCGAGTTCTGTGACGAAGCCTCGGTGGGTATCAAGACCATGAGAAACTTTTGTATCCACATCAGTGAAAAGAACTTCAGCACCGGGATTTTTATTTACCAGTCTTCAATCACCCCTAGTGCCAACAAATTGATCCCCACCGTTTCACCAGCATCCATAGAAACCTTCCAAGAAGGAGACTTGGTGGTCAACATCACCCATCACGAATTGGTCCCAAAGCATATCAAGTTGTCGCGTGAAGAAAAAAAGGAATTGTTGGACAGATACAGATTGAAGGAGTCGCAGTTGCCTAGAATCCAAAGAGAAGACCCGGTTGCCAGATACTTGGGGTTGAAGAGAGGAGAGGTCGTCAAGATCATCAGAAGATCCGAAACTTCGGGTCGTTATGCATCTTACAGAATCTGCTTGTAGGCATAAGATTGTTCTAATAGAATATGTAATATAGGAATTGAGAAGTAGAAAAAAAGAGTGGATCTATAAGTGAAGCTATAATTGAAGTAAAAGTAATCCAAGAGTACAACTGAAGAGGTAAATTATTGAAGTGAAGCTATAGTTTATTTAGGAGTTATAGTATAATTGAAACGAACTATCAAGTAGTATAAATGAAGTGAAAATTGATTCAATTCAGTCGGAGAATTAAGTGAAAACTGGAGTATATTTAATCTTTAGTGGCCTATTGGTTGAAAAATGTACAAATTTAGTTGGCCATTGTTCCATTCCAACGCTTGATAGCACGTTTAGGCTATATTTTTCACTAGTTATGCCTTCTCTAGAGTTATCAATGAAGGTGAATTAATTAATAGAGCCTTAGATCTACAATTCCGAGCAACGATTTTATAAGTGATTACACTTTTTATGCTACTGGATTGAACTGTACAGCCAGTTCAACTCATAATAGCAATAAAACCACTATTAGAGCTGCCATGTCTGTTTCAACGTAGCTTACCATCGTTGACAGCTTATAGCGCTTAGTCAGCGCTTAGTCAGCGCAAATTGGGAGCAAACTCAAATCAAACCATTTCCACATCCTATTATTTCCTCTACAGCTGTTTTGTAAATGAATGGCCGTATTAGTATTCTTGTCCGAGATACCAGCTAAACCTTCGTAGCTCGTCCTGTCGAGCTAGCTAATGCTGCTCATATCCAGTAGCCAGCAACTATGTAATCACGTGAATATTATCTAGAAATTCATATGCGTAAGCCAAGTCAAACACCATCGATACAGTGATTTTTCAGATTTTGGTAACCAAAAAATCTTTTATGGTCTTAATCGGTAGAGAATGCCCGCAATTCCTACCACTCCTGTTTTCGCCGCCGCACCCGCTCCAGGGAGTCCTCCACAGCCTTGCAAAGTGGCTGATTACATAAGAATTGGCCAAAATTTCCAAAATCAAAAAAGTCAAAATCCGTAATTCAAGTCCAATGGACAAAGTAAAGACGTAGATCGATCAAAAGTGCCGAAAAAATCGGATGGGCGAAGTTTCGGAAGCATTGGTCCAACAGGGCGTCTTCCAGAGCCCGTCAAAGTTCGACGGTCAAGAAAATAACACAAAATGGCCAAAACCGAACATTTACTCTGGAGTCTGACGGAGAAACCAAAAGTGTAGATCTTTAGAGCAAGAGCGGATAGCCATACCGGCGTAATTTGGACCCAATTGGACCAAATGGGCGTCTTGTAGAGTGTCTTGAAGTTTCGGCTTAGTCAGCGAGTCAAAAAGGGTCCGAAAAACAGCATCTAAGGAACCAAAAAAATATTTTTCTCTCTGATGGACGCGAAAAGCTCTAGATGGCTAAAGTCGGGCCAAATTAGATTACCGTGCTGATAATAGCTTGTCCGGATCGATACGGCGTCCTGTAGAGCCAATTGAAAAGCCTGTTCCGTCTCACTGAGTCCTGCATATGCAACATTGGTTTTCGCACTACTTTGGTGCCTGTAAGCTGCATCAGATGTGTAGCTGCAAAAAGTTTTTGGAATTGAAAAAGTCAAGTTCATAAATTATTCATCTAAATATAAATTGTCTTGAGTAATATTGTTTTTGCTGATTATCAAAGCTAAATAGAATGCTTATGCAAGCAAGAAGTTATTGTTTGGAAGTAGTAATGGATGGTCGGTTCACGAATCGATTTGGGTATTCGATTATGTTTCAAATCGAGCGAGGACGAGGCTTTTGAAACTATTGTAGAATTTCGATTATGATCAGCTTTAGTATATTGGTATGCATCTAGAGTAGTTTGGTCTAGTAAGTAGGGAATAGGCTTCTGTAATATTGGGTTGCAATAAATCAGGTGAACTTCGGAAATTTATCATTTAAGGTGCAAATATAGTTAGTTTTCTCTTTTTGGGCGTAGTCATATTTTAGCACTAGTTGTCGTTTATATGAAGTTCTTATTTTACATATATTGATAAAAAAGATTTGTGCTTCAACTCACTGAGAACTACTACTCGGAGGTTTTGTTAAAGATTTCTTATACCCAACTAGAAGAGTAGAGATATACACCACCAGAATAGACCAAAAAAGAACTATTCCGCTATTTGTTTTAGCTGGGAACAGACAAGTTGGTCTGGCAGTACTTTATGGTCATCTTTTGATGCTCCACTTTAGATTTACCGAAAACATTTAGTGGTCTACAAATTAGGTGCGCTCATTGTGTCATTTTATTGTGGGTAATTTATTATTTTGCTTGCGGCACGCAGCACAACACCGAGTCTTGAGTACCAGTCCACCAGCGAACGTTTGTCAAGTCTACGTGCTGAGCAGGAGAGACGGCCACACCTGCCGAGCCCAAGTAGACCGGGCCAATTGTCACTACAAGACTGTTTACGAGGGTAGGTTCCAAAAGTAGCTGGTTGATTACAGTCGCACCACCTTCTACCATAACTGACTTTAGTCCATGCGCGTAGAGGGTGTTTAATATGGTGGCCCACGAGCCAGCTTGGCGCAGCAAATCAAGTTTGATGATCTTCCCGCCCTGGCGCGTAAGGGTATCGGACGGGGCGACATCAGTAGCGTTATCCACGAGGATGTAGGGAGCCAACCCGTGGCCAGCATCACACACTGCGCGCAAACGCGACGTGTCGTAGTTCCACTTGGCGTGCGGGTCCACCACCACTGGGCGGGGAGTAGAAGTGTTGCCGTTTTCGGAGTATCGGCAATTGAGTTTGGGGTCGTCGGCCAACACCGTGCCAATGCCCACCAAGATGGCATCGTGGCGAGACCTGATGTAGTGGGTCATGGTCTTTGTTTCCAAGTGCGAGATAGCCGTCTGGTGGCCGGGCTGCGAGGCGATTCGCGAATCAATAGACTGTGCATATGTAAGTGTTACGAACGGTGCGGCCGGTTCTGGTGGTGGGAGGTATGCCTCCAACACAGGAACTAGCGATTGGGGAAGCGGGACGAGCGACATGGGTTGGGCAATTTGAATTTTTTGGCACCAGAGACTCAAGTGCGGCTCGGCCCAAGCGCGTCTGCGTGAAATACCACCACGAAGGAACCCACGAACGCACACCACCAGCGACTCACGATGACTCGATAGTCATCCGACTCCCGCCTAGAACCCGATCTCGTCCAGGGCCTTGCGTTTGGTGCCCCGCACCTGATCCTGTCTCGCTTGTTCCCGCTCGGCGAGCACCCGACGGTCTCGCTGCATCCGCGCGTTTTCCCGCTCGATCCAAAGCTCGGCTTCGCGTTCAGGGTCAACGTCGTCGGTGTCATCTATACCGTCCACGCCATCGTGGTCGTCGCTGGGTACATCCTGATTACTTGCTTCTATCTTGGCCACTATGGCCTGCGTAACTCCGACTGGCTCTTTGACGTCGGGCTGCACCTTTCTATCTCCGCTTCTCTTTTTTATAAAGACCGGCTTTAAAATTTCGCTCTCGCTCTCGCTGCTGCTGCTACTATACCCACTGCCACTATCACTATCAGCACCACTATTTACGGGTCTCTCGGACTCGTAATCTGCCATTATAAGCTATATATCACTGATCAACCACTGCTTCACTGCTCACTGCTCACCGCTCACTGCTCACTGCTTCGCTGTTCCTGATAAGACCCGTCAATCTCGTTAAATCGCACGTCCATTGAGGGGAACATCTGCAAAATTTTCGCGTGCTACACAAAACGCCATCGCATTTTTTTGTATTGTTAGTTTGCAGCACAGCGTATTTGTTGTTTGTCTATCATTTTTGCTCCACGGTAATCTGTTTCACTGAGTAAACAGCCTAGAAAAAACAGTTAGCTATATAATTTGTGGTATTTCTAGGATTTTATATAGACCGGTTTGCTGATTTTTGTCTAGATTTATTTATTATGTCGATCCAACTTCCTTCGTTCGACGTGCCTTTTGGTATTAAATTATGGCCGTTATTCGACGCTGCCGTTGCCAAAGCTTCCAGTGGCGCTTTCGTTCCTTCTGAATTCAGGTTTGTTGCCGGTGAATTGCCATTGTCCACCTTCCCTCCCGTGGCAGTCGCTATTGCCACCTACTACACCGTCATTTTTGGTGGTAACTACGTGTTCAAGAAATTCAACATCACTCCTTTAGTGTTGAATGGATTGTTTCAGTTGCACAACTTGTTTTTGACCACTCTTTCATTGACATTGATGACTTTGATGGTCGAACAGTTGATCCCTATGATCTACCACCATGGCCTCTTTTATGCCATCTGCCACCCTCAGGCCTGGACCCAAGAACTCGTTTGTTTGTACTACTTGAACTACTTGACCAAATTCACTGAATTCCTTGATACCGTCTTCTTGGTGGTCAAGCAGAAAAAATTGACTTTCTTGCACACCTACCACCACGGTGCCACTGCTCTTTTGTGCTACACCCAGTTGATCGGCTTGACTCCTATTTCTTGGGTTCCTATTGTGCTTAACTTGGGTGTTCATGTCGTTATGTACTGGTACTACTTCTTGGCTGCCAGAGGCATTAGAGTTTGGTGGAAAGAATGGGTCACCCGTTTCCAAATCATTCAGTTCATTTTGGATTTGGGTTTTGTCTACTTTGCCACTTACAACAAGGTTGTTTTCAACTACTTCTACAACTACACCAACATCTTGCCATTCTGTGGTGACTGTGCCGGTAGCATGGTGGCTGCCTACTCGGGATGTGCCATTTTGTCTTCTTACTTGGTATTGTTCATTGCTTTCTACATTGAAGTTTACAGAAGAAAGTCTTCCAAGAAGTCCAAGATTGTCAAGTCTGTTAACGGTGGTGTTGCTGCCAAGGTCAATGAATATGTCCACGCTTCGGGTAGAGACGATTCTCCTGTTGAAGGACAAGTTCGTTCCAGAAAGGCTTGATTAAATAACTATTGTATTTAATAAACTACTATTGAGCGAGCGAAGCGAGATAGTGAAACGTAATAGCGAGCGAAATAAATAACTGATAGCGAGCGGTGCGAGCGGATAATGCAAAATGATGGGATCACATCGCTCGCTCATAGTTGTACAGCGATTTTCTGACTAGTTTACCGCTCAGTTGACTTGTTCATACTGTGGAATACTCTCTACCGCCCCCTTCTTTTGGATAACCAAACTACTGGCGGCCGTGGCGAACAGGACGGCCTCTGCTAATGTGGCTCCCCCCGCGAGCTTCAGTACCACCCCGCCAAAAAATGTGTCGCCCGCGCCGGTAGTGTCCACTACGCTAGGGACTTTGCGCGAAGGCTCGAACTGCACATTGCCGTCTTTGCCCACGTACACCGAACCTACGCTGCCCATGGTAATGACTACAGTGTGTACGTTGTGTGGGTTGATCAACAGATGGATCTTTGCTGCCAATTTCGAGAATTCGTCTACTCTTTCATCGCCTTGTGTGGCCTCTAAATTTTTCAATTCTGCCGCGCTCAATAGCGACGATGCCACCGCCATGGCCTCACCCTCGTTCACGATCAAAAGATCGATTTTTCCCCACACGTCCAAGTACGCACCTTCGTTTTTGAATGGCGACGGATTATAGGCTACGTTTATGGAGGGTCTGTTTGCTTTGAGCCATTCGACCGACTTGAGAGTGTCAGGATATTCGTTCTGGAGCAAAACAAACGAGTTTGGCGCGGATTCAGGAAAGTACTTCTCGTAGTCACTGGCTTTGGGCTGTAAGTGCAGATTTGCTCCCGGGGTAATTAAAATGCGATTTTCGCCGGACTCGTGCTCCACCAAAATCACAGCGACTCCGGACGAAGTGTGAGGGATTGTGGCGATGTACTGGGTGTCTACGCCAGAATCGACCAATGATTGTTTCAATTCGACTCCAAACGAGTCATCTCCGATATTTCCCACCATTTTGACGTTGATATGAGAGTCTTTGGGCAAGAGCCTGGCAACAGCGATGGCTTCGTTGAGACCTTTTCCACCGAGGTGGTTTTCGAAGCTGTTGGCCTGGTATGTTTCGCCGGCTTCGGGGACCTTGTTTGTGTATGTGACCAAGTCGTAATTGAGCGATCCGATGATAGTAACCGACATAGTATAGGTGAATAATAGACAAAAACGGAGCTTTGAGGAGTAGTGAGAAATAGTGGGAGAGGTGAGAATAGTGCGAACGAGAAATAGTGAGAGTAGAGAGCAATGGTGAGAAATAGTGAGGTGCGAATAGTGCGAAAATGTAAGAATTTCACTATGGGTTTCGATTTACAACATCTCAGCACTCTGAAAACATCTACCGTATATTTAAGCTATGCTTTTCATTTTTGCTAGTAACTTCTCTTGCCATCGCCAGTTGTCTAGTTCCAAACATCTTTGCTTTCAATAGCTTTTGGGCTTTTCCAATTGAGATACTTTGGTGCTGAATTCGCAAGACTTTTGACCTTTTGCCAGCAATCATATGAATAGGTATCAATATTATACCAGTCTACTACCCCAGTTGGAGAACATGGTTTGTAGTGATATCTCAGAGTGATGATACCTTGAGTTTAAAAGTATGATTGATTATTGTAGAGTTAGATCACAAATAGTCCCTTGAAAAATTTGTCGTGTTTTTGAAGCACACATTGGGTGGATGCAAAAATTGGTTGAGTCAAAAGCATATAGCGAGAAAACTATAAAAAAAGGGACAGCGAGAAGAAAATATGCAAGCAGTTTATTACTCGATGCCAAACCACCCTCTAAACACTCAATGGTCTCAACTGCCCGGACGGACGAACATGCCGAGGACTTAAACTCCAATTTGAAATCTTAAACAACTGGTGCAGGGGGTTACTTTAAGAGTAGATAACTGGCGAGAGAATTCATTTGTAGACTAGAAACAAATTACAGTCAGATACATAAAAAACGTCAAGTTTTGCATCAACATTTACTGTCAAATTATTTTTTACAAAATTTTGCAGCCATGTCAAGTTTTGCATTAGAATACTGCGGGCGTATTTGAACGCAAGAAGATATGTATACAAAAACCTCAAACTCTATTGAATCGAGTAATTGCAAGAAACGTAGAAACCTTTTAGTAAATAGGGGAAAGCAAAATGAAAGTAAACTAGCAGAAGATGCGAGAAATGAAAATGGTGAGAATGAAACAGCGAGCAACAACTTACTACAATACTAAATCAGTAATATCGATGGTAAAGTTACCAATTTACATCAAAGTCTAACACTATACTTAATTTATTGAGTTATTTATTGATTATATAAGGCGTTTGCATTTCTACTGCAACTTACCTTCTCTCTTTAATCTCATTCTTTCAGAGAAAGACATAGGAGCAGCAGGGGCTGGTGGAGGAGCAGCAGCGGCCTCGGCTTCTTGTCTCTTTCTACGCATTTCAGCGTCCTTCTCCTTTTGCTCCTTCATTTCTTGGGCCCACTTCTTCAATTCGGCGTCCTTGGAAGCCTTTTCGGCCTCTTCAGCCTTGGCTCTTTCTTCTCTCTCACGTCTGTGGATCAATTCTTGGACTCTTTGTTGCTTGACACGCTCAATTCTTTCCTTCTTGGCAGCTTCGAATCTGGCTTCAGCCTGTTCCTTTCTAGCAGCAATGATGGTGGCGTTCTTGCTGTCGATAGCAGCCTTGAATGGAGTGAAATCAGGAATAATTCTCATCAAACGTTCCTTCACAGCCAAAGCTTGTTCGTGCTGAGATTTGGCCTTAGAAGTCTTGGAAGCCTTGAGTTTATCATAGTTTTCACGCTCAATGACCTCTTGGGCAGTGGCATCCTTCTCCAAGTGTTGCAACTCGAATCTTCTAAAGGCTCTTTCGAGGTAGTCGGATTTACGAGACACTTGCTTCAACTTTTCGTCCAAATCCTTTCTGTCCTTGTTCAATTGTTCGATTTGCATGTCTTGTAATTGGGCAGTATCGATGTTGTCCAAGTTGTCCAAATCGACCTTGATGATACCCTTGGCATTGATTTCTTCGGCAACTCTTCTCTTTTCCTTCTGTTTGATCAATGCACGTTCTCTTTCCAACTTCTCCATGCTCTTACGTTCTTGTTCCGCAGCCAAACGTTCTTGTTCGGCCTTTTGTTCTTCGATGATTCTTTCTTGCTTGAGTCTGGCAGCAATTTCTTCTTGCTCGCGCTTCTTTTGTTCAGCTACAGTTTGACGTTCCTTGATGATCTGGGCTCTGTCGGCCAATTCCTGTTGTTCTTTGACCATGCCGTTGATAGCCTTGTGCAAGGCAATATCGCGGGCTTCTTGGGCACGGGCCTCGTAGTTGACATCGATGATTCTGACAGATTCAGATAATGTCCAGGCCAACTTGGAGATTTGAGTTCTCACCAATTCGGCAGGAGAAATCTGCAACTTGTCATTCAATGTATCGTCCAACGACTCTTCGAATGGGTTGGACTTGAACGAAACAACGTCCGATTCGTGGTCAATGCTCAAACTCAAGTATCCGTCCTTCACAGCGTTGACAATCAAGTCTTCGACCTGCAATGGAGTCAAGCTGTATTCGGAATCTTCAAATACACCCAAGGAGATCAAAAAGTCCAACTTGACGGTTTCGTATACCTGGCTGACTTGCTGGTACAATCTGATCAAAATGACCTCAGTCAAGGTTGGAATGTACTGCTTGTAGTCCTTGTCTTGGCCGATAACAGCAAATACCTTGGCGACCTTGGACTTGATAGTCAAAGGATGGAACTCGTCTTGCTCCAAGATCTCAAACAATTGCTTGATAGCTGGGTCTACAAACGAGAGAATACGTTTGTTGATGATAGACTTGAGCAAACCGTCCTTGGTAGGAACAGCGTTGAGGTTTAATAACGACGACAACTTGGAGTTTTTGGTCTTGTGCTCGTCCACAACAGTTTCATTGGCATTCAAAGACTTTTGGTGGATAGCCAAGGTCGACAATACCAAAGTGCTGGCGTAATGGTTCAATTCCTGGTCAGTAGCGTTAGGAGACTGCGAGTACAAGTTGAAGAACTTGTTCCAGGCAGCAGCATGGAACAAAGCGTTATCGGAGACAGCAAAGATACGGGCCAAGTTTTCGTAGTAGTTGGCCATCATGGTAGGCTTAGGAGCCTTTTTAGAGGCAGTGATCAAGGTATGGACGTCATCGACCGATCTAAACGATTCCTGCCATAATTCCAACTTGACAGCGATGTTCAACTGAGAGAATCTCTGTTCCAAGTAACGTTGGACAGTTTCGTTTTCGGACAAATCGATAGCATTGATACCGGTGTTGGTGTAGGTAGGAGCAGTAGATCCAGCCACCGGTTTGGTCTGGGTGGTGATCGACTGCATGTGGGCTCTCAACAATTCACAAAGTCTTCTAAACTCGGCTTTTCTCTTGAAGTTGAGACAGAACTTGAATGCTTGGTTGACAATGAAAGAGTAGGTGACTTCCAACTTGGAGTTGTTTCTCAAAATGTCCAACACAGCTCTGAAAGCTTCCCATAAGAATCTCAACCATGGGGTAACCAACTCTCTTTCGGTTCTGTCAGCAGAGTCGGTGTTGGAAACAGCAGACAACAAGATGGATTCTGGGGTCTCTGAGGTCTCCAAGTCGTCGTCTTCGTCCTGATCGATCTTGATGTCGGCCTTGGCTTGTGCTTCGTCCAACTTCTTTTCCGACAAAGCAACAAACTTGCGGACAATCACTTGCACGGATTCCAAACCGTTTTCCGACATCTGGACGTTCTTCTTATACTGGTGCAAAGCATCCTTGGCCAACTTACCCTTTCTCAAGTCGACAGCCAACTCGATCAACAAAGATGCAATGGGTTCCAAGTCTTCAACCTGCAAGTATCTGATTCTCTTGGAGGTGATCAATTCGTACAAGGTTTGGAGAGCAGCCTCTCTTTGGTCGACGCCAATCAAGTCTTCGGCTCTTTTCAACACATTTTCCGGACGGAAGTTGTGGTTTTTGTGTGGAGGAGCCATCTTGGTTGAAAGAAGTATAGAGTTTGAAGATTTGTGAAAAATTTTCGTGGACCATTGGTAGCGCGAAAAAATAGACCAACACTACTATTGATAGTATTGTGATAGTAAAAAAGTATTGATAGTGAGTAGTAGTAGCGGTGGGCTAGTGGTAGAGTAGTGGTAGAGTAGTGGTAGAGTAGTGGAATAGTATGTTGACTAGTATGTTGACCTATGTTGACAAAGACTTTCCGCAAGAGTAAAGAGACTAGAGTGCTGACGATGGCTAGGATGTTAAAAAATATTCGCACTAGTTGCAAAAAGCACAATCTGCCCTTCTAGACGGTCGGCTCAGAACATTACCCTTAGCCTGCAGTTCTTTTAGTTTGCCTGTAACTTAGGCTCTGGTTCAGTTTTGATGCTTCTTATTCACCAGAATCTTTCATCTCTTGCCTTGTTGAACGGGCACTCGATAGAATAGCAGAGTACCTGGAGTAAAAACAACCTTGTGGTAGTTTTGGAGTTCTGTTAGTTTTGCATATTGAGCTCTCTGTGATTACCAAAACATCCTAGCACTCGCAGCTCGCATTATGTGGTAGCTAAGACTCAAATCTATAATAATCAATATAATCAGAGCGTACTCTATCTAGAACTGCCGAAAAGACTAACTAGTTATTAAAATCTTGGTATCTCAATTCTTCACGGCAGTTCATGTTCTTATTCTATTCTATTCTATATTCTATTCTATTCTATATTCTATTCTATATTTTATTCTATATTTTATTCTATATCTCACCGATTATTCTTTAATTATTATTCAATTATTCTTATTATTCTCAAATTTTTCATCAAATTCACTTCTTTTTTCTATTTTTCACAAAAATAGTACTAATAATTTACAATAGACTTGGTGACTTCTATTGACTTCTATTGACTTGTATTGACTTTTATTGACTTGTAGCGACTTGTAGTGACTTGAGGGTTACTGTAGACAAGCCACTTCTACACTACTTACAGTGTACATACACAAGATACTTTTATAAACTATACATTAAAAAGGAGGAAACTTGGCTTCCATTTCAGGCACACTCTTGGCCAACTGGTCCTTTTCAATCAAAATCAAACTCAACTTAGGGTCAATGCCGTACTCCGTAAACACTCTTCTGGAATCGGTATCTTGTTTCACATGGGTGTAGTCATACACTCCGTGGTACTTGGCGTTCTCTTCCAACACAATATCCTCGTGGTGGAAATAGTCCATTTGGAACTGGGGCTGGGCCTTCTTTTTCTTGGATCTCTGGGCCTCTTCTTCCTTGGCAGCCACGATGTTGTACACCTTCGAAACCACCAAGAAGTAGTCGAACTCGTACTTTTCGTTGGCATCCTCGGCCTTTTCCATTTCTTCAAGCAACATTTTGTACATTGGTGGCACCACTTCCACCGGCATGTTGATCATACGTTCACTGACAATCAACCCGACCTTGGCAGGCGTATCTTTACCAAGTAACTTTCTCAACACAAGGTTGAATTCGGTCTGTTTCTTGGTCTTTTCAAGTATATACGCAATCAATTTCTTGATACTGCTGGCCCCCAAGTTGTTGTTGATGTTGATCACCGACAACAATGCAAATGGATCACTCTCTTGTCCTTCGGTCTTGATGGTGGTGCCCACGGAGTTTTCTGCCAAAATCAAGTCGGCTAACCCAGAAATGTCCACTTCCGAGGCGTCATCTCCCATAAGTTGGGTAAGAAACGTCTTGGTGGCATGGAAATCCACGGCAGGATTCAAATCAAAGTAGTCGAAATCGACATTGACGATCTCTTCGTTCTCGGGGTCGATTTGCTCGCTTTGTTCGTTTTCGCTTTCCGAATCCGTCGAACTGACGTCTATATCTGAATCTTCTTCTACTCTTCTCTTGGCCATGGTTGATGGGTGTAGTACTGGTTGGTGATGCCGATGAGATAGCTTTGCGCACGTGAGAAAATAGATCTGGTTCTGCACTACTGGCAAACTGGAAAACTGGATAACTGGAAAACTGCTAATAAAAGTACTGGCAATGAGGTAATGGCAATGAGGTACTGGTAATGAAGTACTGGCTATTCAGTGCTGTTGCCAAAATCTGACAGTACCGTATAGCTTTCATCTTCTCTGTACTTGTACTTTGCGTCGTTGGTCGCAGTTTCGCAGTTTCGCAGTCTGAATATTTCCCCAGACTCATCTCAGTCAACGTTCTCACTATTAACTGCTTCAGTATGAGTATAGTTGGGTACGGCTCTAGCGACGACTCAGATAGCGGCAGCGTTCCAGTCAAACCATCCAAAGAAATACCAGTTCGTCTCATACCTAGACAGTCCAAGAGAATATTTGGAGCATCGGTGGAAAACGTATACTATGACCCATCGGTGTTTCGTCCGGACATATCCACCGAGGCCAAGAACCAGGCCAGGCGATTGAAAAAGGCCCGAAAGTCAAAAAGCCCGTGGGCCAGCTACGAAGAGAAAGAGGAAGAAGAAGAGAAGGACAAAGAAGATAAAGAAGGTAAAGAAGATAGTGAAAAAGAAGATAAAGAGGAAAGCGAAGGTGATATTGAAACCGACGATAACGACGATTCTGACGATAATGAAAAAACAACAGAGTTTTTTGGTAGCCTGCTCCAGGATTATCTCGGTAGAAGCTACCTTCATATACCCCGCGATATACCCATTAATCTCAATAAACTGCCCGGCAGCCAGCGGTGCAATGCGCCCCAGAAGGTTATCCATACGTTCAAGGGCCACTTGAAGGGCGTAACCAAGTTGGAACTCTTTCCAAAATCAGGCCATCTTCTTCTTTCGTCCGGAAATGACGGTGTAATACGGCTCTGGGAAACGTACCACCAACGAAGTCTTTTGCGAGAGTTTTATGGCCACAAACATGCTGTTAAAGACGTGAGTTTTAATAATGACGGCACAAAGTTTCTCAGTTGTGGCTACGACAAAATGATAAGGTTGTGGGATACAGAAACAGGAGACATTCTCAAGTCTATAAAAGTGCGAGCCACGCCTAATGTCATCAAATTCAACCCCAACAACCAGTCGGAGTTCATAGTAGGACTCAGCAACCATGACATCGAGCACTACGATTTGTCCAGGCTTGATTTCGACACTCCAATCCAAGTATACGACCACCATCTCGGAGCCATCAACTCCTTGACTATTATAGACAACCAAACCAAGTTCATGAGCACATCAGACGACAAATCGGTGCGGTTTTGGCAATGGCAAGTTAATATTCCGGTCAAGCTCATCTCGGACCCCACGCAGCACTCGATGCCATGCGCAGTGGTGAGCCCAGACCAGTCGTTTCTAGCGTTGCAGACCATGGATAACACCGTACAGGTTGTCCAAGGCCACGGAAAGTTCAGATACAACAAGAACAAGGTATTTAGGGGCCACAACGTAGCAGGATACGGTATACAAGTGGACATCTCGGCCGATGGACGGTACTTGGCTAGTGGAGATTCCAAGGGCCTGGCGTTTTTCTGGGACTGGAAAACTAGTCATATAGCCAGCAGGATCAAGGTGAGCGAGAAAGCGATAAGTTGCATCAAGTTTCTTCCTCAGGAAGTGTCCAAGACTATAGTGTCCGGTTTGAATGGCGAGATATATATGTTAGAGTAACTGAGCGTACAAGTATTAGATATCAAGAAAATGAACGAGGGTAATCGAACAGCGATGCGAAAAGTTACAAGATGAAATGGAAGAATGAGCAGCGATAGCGAGAGAAGTTCACAATTAATGCTAGAAACTAACTGAGCGAGAAGTTATTTCTTCATTACTCTGTAATCTCATTCGATATCGCTCGCTCAGGTACTCTCTCAATTAAATGGAAGGATAAGAATATAATATAATGTGGAGAAATAAAAGCTTAGTGAAAAGTTACTGTAGATTGAACAAAAGGAGCATAACTGAACGAGCATTAGTTGTGGTATAGGAATAGAATAATTCTGCAAAGTTAAGGTCGACTGGAGTATTAACCTCATATAGACGTGCTGTTGCTAATAGAAAATCGGGGTAACTATTTTGGGTGCAAAATTTACAACCTCAACAAATGCGAGTATTTTTTAGTAAATTTTGTAATTTGGGTGCAAATTTTGGTGAGTACAAATAAAACTGCTCGCCAATATCACAAATAGAGAATATAAATAGAGACGATTTGAAATAGCAACTGCAATCTTATTACCACATGTTTCTTATAACTAAAGTACAGTCATACTCAAAGGGGCTAGAGTGTTGGCAAGCTCTAGTCGGGTGTATGGGTCTACTTGAGAAGGGCAACTCTAGTTAGGGACATGGGTCTATTTGGGTATTGGGTGCAAATTGCGATTATGGTTTACGCTTGGGTTCTGGGGGATTTTGTGGGTGCTAATAGCAGTAAGTGTCTCATTTGGGTTCTGGGGGATTTTGTGGATGCTAGTTACGGTTAGTGTCTGTTTGGGTTCTGGGGGATTATATGGGTGCTAATCACGGTTAGTGACTCTGTTTGAGTTCTGGGGGATTATATGGGTGCTAATCACGGTTAGTGTCTCATTTGGGTTCTGGGGGATTTTGTGGATGCTAGTTACGGTTAGTGTCTGTTTGGGTTCTGGGGGATTATATGGGTGCTAATCACGGTTAGTGTCTGTTTGGGTTCTGGGGGATTTTATGGGTATTGGGTGCAAATTACGATTAGTGCCTATGTTTGTGTTCTGGGCTTAGTTTTATCCTACTGATGAATGTTATTGCGATAGTAATTGAACTTGGTACGAGAGGAACCTTCAATCGGATAATTGGGTTTTGCGGCTGTCTGATCAACGCCGCGAAGCTACCATCCGCTGGATTATGACTGAACGCCTCTAAGTCAGAATCCATGCTAGAACGCGATGATTTTTGCCTCGCAC